>JASANF010005386.1:0-64072 GCA_030248245.1 Trissonchulus sp. WLG1_4
TAAGTAACTGTATATCTACTTTACACTACAAGTCCTGACATGTGAATATGTGATAGTAAGCGTCAAAAATGCTTTTCCTAGTTATTCTCGCGAATAGGGTGCAGAAAGCACTGACGTGTCGCAGGGCGATTGCTATTCTGACGCAAGTCTTGTCCGTTTCATTTAAAAAGCTGCGTTTTCCTATTCTGACACAACTCTTGTCCGCTTCATTTAGCAAGCTGCGTTTTCCTATTCGGCGGCAAAACTTGTCCCGGGTGTTTAACAAGCATATTAGCATTTTTCCGCTTTCCTATTCTACTAACATTGCTGCCCTTCTGTAAAGGGCATTTTTATAATAACACATTTCCGATTTGGTTCAACAACAGTGACGAATGACAAATCTCGATGTGCGCCAGAATTTTGAAATTTTATAAATTTTTTTAGATCATAACTCACGTAATATTAAATCTTTTCAATTTAAATTTGTAGTCCTGTAGAACTTTATGAGTAGTATCAGAGTGGTAGATTTCAAACAATTCTGATAAGTCGTTTTCAAGAAATCGATCCTCAAACTTTGTCATTTTAGAACGGTTGTGACAGTAACAGCAGAGGTTTGATATATATGATTTTTATGTCGATGGATAGAGAAATTCTTAAGCTATAATCGAGGTTTGTTTCACATAGTTTGCTAAAAAAATTCACCGAGTTATCGTCAATAAACTAAAGTTATTGCAATGGCAATGTTTGTCCTCTTTGTATATGTATTTACCCATTCCTAATCTTATCAGTATTGTGTCTGCCTACTGCAGACATGTGTATATTTATAACATAGTTAGGTATTTATTACATACACATTTTATTGTATAGTATAGTGAATTTTTAGTTTATATATTATTAGATTCCATGTATTTACTTTTTATATTGTAGCATATTTTTAATTTTAAAAATTTATTTAATTTTCAACCTTGGTTATACAGCATTTTTGCTGAAACTAGGATTTATTCTAACATAAGTTTTTATTCTAGCATAAGTTTAACTTATGTTAAAATACCTAGGTTGCTCTGCTTCGCTCTTATTCTACCTCAACCTACAAAATTACAGCGCTCATTCATTTAGTTGACAGTGGACTGAAAATTTCGACACTGTATTTAAAGTAAACTTTAATATATTACAAGACAATATAACATAGTACAATAACAATATGAAAGAAATTATAATAAAATAGTATAGGAAAAATTATAAAACTTATAGACATACGATTTAATTAAATACATCACACAGTAACTGCATATAATTACAAAAACATAACAGTATTAAATAAAATATCCATTAACATAAAATTATGTAAATCACACCGTTTTTATATATCATCTCATTTTACTACATTTTAAAAGTTTGTTTTTAAAACATCTTTTTAATGAAAAACTTGAAACGAAACAAAGGCGGGCATGTTGTCTTGAGGGATATCAATCACCAACCGTGCGGGGGGCACTGTAATACGTAGTGTCGATACCATACTGAAAATTAATCTTTTTATAAATTTGGGTAACACATGTCAGCCTTTGTTTGGTGACACTACACAACCCTGCAGCGGACCCACGAGCGCATCCCAACCTCGTGGTGACACTTGGTTGTATCTACGCTCCACCTTATAATGGTAGCCAAACAATTTCAAGCGCACCACGGGTCCTGCCCCCCACACGTCCGTCTTAAAAGAAACACTAGGACTAGGCGTGTCCCCGTGACGATAGCAAGAACAAAGAAATGGGGTACCAAAACGCCTAGCGAAGAGTTCTAGAAAACGCCTAGCGGCCTTTTCGTACTTGCGGTTATTAAGTGCAGGTGGCAGAGTTTCTAGTTTACACCCGTGTTTTTGTCTATGATGCTCAAGAGAATTTTGGAAAACAGCATTTTATTGAGCATCATAGGTAGGGTTTTTCGTCCAAAGCACAACTAGTATTTTGCACACACAAGTATCCAACAAATTTGAAAAGTTTTTCAAAAATTTGGGGCGGTGGCGTTTGGGTACAATTGCTCTGATATGTGCAATGAGCATTTTAAATCTTTGTTGAAAAGGGGCTGGGATGTTGGGCCGTTTTCTTTTGATGAAAGAGTCAGGAGATTCATAATTGACACCGACAAAACAATAACAGCAAATATAAAAAAAATAAAATAAGGAAAGAGTCAGTAAATCCAAAAACAAAAATCATCGTTTGAAAAATAAAAATTAGTAGATCAAAGGAGTATAAACAAAGAAATCTAAATTAAAAGTTATCGCTAGCTGTTTTGTTAATAATTAACTAAATAATAATATATATATAAATTATATTATTAAATATAAAACATATAAAAATATACAACATATTATAATTTATAAAATACATAAACTAAAAACAATAAAACATAATTAATATTAATTACTGAAAATAATAAAGATAAGAGAATAATAATAAAAATAATAAGATAATAATAGAAAATAATAAATAATAATATAAACTAAAGCATACAAAAACCTACATACACACTTCTAAGTTCTAAAAAATATATAACACAGACATAAATAGTATACAGTGCTAACAGAGTAGCAACTAGTAAATATTTGACAAAAAGCTCTTGGATTATATACTGCTTTTTGAACTTTCAAGCCCATTGATAAGAACATAAAAACTACTTCCACCCCCAAAATAAAATTACCCAATGTTTTATAATATACACGTACCAATTTTAATCTTAAGCTTTTTTCTAGTTAGATCATAACTCACGTAATATTAAATCTTTTTAATTTAAATTTTGTAGTCCTGTAGAACTTTATGAGTAGTATCAGAGTGGTAGATTTCAAACAATTCTGATAAGTCGTTTTCAAGAAATCGATCCTCAAACTTTGTCATTTTTAGAACGGTTGTGATAGTAACAGCAGAGGTTTGATGTGTATGATTTTTATGTCGATGGATAGAGAAATTATTAAGCTATAATCGAGGTTTGGTTCACATAGTTTGCTAGAAAAATTCACCGAGTTATCGTCAATAAATTAAAGTTATTGCAATGGCAATGTTTGTCCTCTTTGTATATGTATTTACCCATTCCTATTCTTATCAGTATTGTGTCTGCCTACTGCAGACATGTGTATATTTATAACATAGTTAGGTATTTATTACATACATATTTTATTGTATAGTATAGTGAATTTTTAGTCTATATATTATTAGATTCCATGTATTTAATTTTTTATATTGCAGCATATTTTTAATTTTAAAAATTTATTTAATTTTCAACCTTGGTTATACAGCATTTTTGCTGAAACTAGGATTTATTCTAACTAGTACAGGAAAAATTATAAAACTTATAGACATACGATTTAATTAAATACATCACACAGTAACTGCATATAATTACAAAAACATAACAGTATTAAGTAAAATATCCATTAACATAAAATTATGTAAATCACACCGTTTTTATATATCATCTCATTTTACTACATTTTAAAAGTTTGTTTTTAAAACATCTTTTTAATGAAAAACGTGAAACGAAAAAGGCGGGCATGTTGTCTTGAGGGATATCAATCACCAACCGTGCGGGGGGCACTGTAGTACGTAGTGTCGATACCATACTGAAAATTAATCTTTTTATAATTTTGGGTAACACATGTTAGCCTTTGTTTGGTTACACTACACAACCCTGCAGCGGACCCACAAGCGCATCCCAACCTCGTGGTGACACTTGGTTGTACCTACGCTCCACCTTATAATGGTAGCCAATCAATTTCAAGCGCACCACGGGTCCTGCCCCCCACACGTCCGTCTTAAAAGAAACACTAGCACTAGGCGTGTCCCCGTGACGATAGCAAGAACAAAGAAATGGGGTACCAAAACGCCTAGCGAAGAGTTCTAGAAAACGCCTAGCGGCCTTTTCGTACTTGCGCTCATTAAGTGCAGGTGGCAGAGTTTCTAGTTTACGCCCGTGTTTTTGTCTATGATGGTCAGGAGAATTTTGGAAAACAGCATTTTATTGAGCATCATAGGTAGGGTTTTTCGTCCAAAGCACAACTAGTATTTTGCACACACAAGTATCAAACAAATTTGAAAAGTTTTTCAAAAATTTGGGGCGGTGGCGTTTGGGTACAATTGCTCTGATATGTGCAATGAGCATTTTAAATTTTCGTTGAAAAGGGGCTGGGATGTTGGGCCGTTTTCTTTTGATGGAAGAGTCAGGAGATTCATAATTGACACCGACAAAACAATAACAGCAAATATACAAAAAATAAAATAAGGAAAGAGTCAGTAAATCCAAAAACAAAAATCATCGTTTGAAAAATAAAAATTAGTAGATCAAAGGAGTATAAACAAAGAAATCTAAATTAAAAGTTATCGCTAGGTGTTTTGTTAATAATTAACTAAATATTTAATATATAATATATAATATATATATATTATTAAATATAAAAGATATAATAATATACAATATATTATATATATAATATATAATTTATAAAATACATAAACTAAAAACAATAAAACATAAGTAATATTAATTATTGAAAATAATAAGATAATAAGAGAATAGTAATAAAAATTAATAGGATATAAACTATCCTAAGCATAATGATAAATAAAATATTATGTCAAACCAGTTTCAAATATACAAACGAAAGCTCATACCCGCTTCTTTTTCTCTAGCTTATTTTATTTTAAAAAAATAATTTTTGGGTGTTTTAAAACAAAAAAAAAAATTATTTACCGTGGTTGTCCCTTGGGTTTTTTTTTTTTTTTTTTAAAATTATACCGTATAGTATTCGGAGGGGCGGTTTGGGTCCTGGAAAAATTTTTTATATAACTTTTACTTTTTTTTTTTTATTTTTTTTTTTATAATAATAGAAAATAATAAATAATAATATAAACTAAAGCATACAAAAACCTACATACACACTTCTAAAAAATATAACACAGACATAAATAGTATACAGTGCTAACAGAGTAGCAACTAGTAAATATTTGACAAAAAACTCTTGGGTTATAGACTGCTTTTTGAACTTTCAAGCCAATTGATAAGAACATAAAAACTACTTCCATCCCCAAAATAAAATTACCCAATATGTTTTATAATATGCACGTACCAATTTTAATTTTAAGCTTTTTTCTAGTGGCTTTTTTTCATCTCCTTGTGATATTGATCAGGGTATGCGGTCTTCAAAATCCAGCGACGCATGCTCCACACTTGCACGACTCTGATCCATTCCGTCTCTTTTGCCGTACTTTTTTTTAACTCCCACACTATGTCGGAATCGGAACACTTTGTCGAGATATCGTTTTCTTTCCTTTACTCCGAGTGCGTTTCGTTCTCGAACTTTTTAGTGCAGTGTACGACATGTCACTGTCTGCCGTATCCATTCAGCAACTTGGCTTTTAGTTGCCAAAAAATAAGATTTTTTTCCCTCAAAAATCACAAAAATGAACGTTTATAACATGTTCATTCATTACAAAAAAAATAACAAAAACAAACTACCGTAGTGGAAACATGATGGCTAAGTATATAAATAATGGGTCAATGATTCATCCTTTTTATTTATGTGCCCTTATCAGTGTACCAATATTGCGACATATTACAACAAATTACTTGTACCAGTGTCTGGTTTGCTCCATGACTTCTATCAAATATTTTACTGAAAATTTTACTTATTTAGTATTAAAAACAAACTTTTCACACAATAAGCTTCAATATAAGAAATAATGCGTTTCGTCCTTATCACATCACCCATCATACAACTTTCGGCATTACGCTGGTTATTTTGTCATTTTCATTACAGCTTTAATCAACTGCATAACACATAACATGAACACAACACATTAATGCAAACAATTGTGAACACAATTAAGCATGCACTCGGGAAATGTCCACTCTTTAATAACAGAGGTTACGAGCCAGTACAGTACACGTATAGTTCTTTTCGTGCAATAGTTATATTTCAGCTCTGCCTTAATATCAGTCATTACTTCTTGCATTGTTACAAATTATTTTCTGGATTCCTTGACAGCTTCTCCAGCACAGTCAAACACTTTGTAGGTGTGACAATTTGTCGGGGTGACATCATCCGTAATCAGTCGTAACAATTCAATTTGGTTCGTCTGCTCTAGACATTTGCAGAAACCCTCAAACGCTTCTGATCCTCTTCGTTGAATTATTTGAAGAATTTCTTGATTTGCCTCGTAAGGAACCATCCACCGTAATTTTTGTACTTGACACTGTCTAATAATATTTGATTCTAGTAATAGTGGGATAACTTTTTCCAATTTAAGTTCGGACGCAAACCTGCAAAGATGGGACATCAAACGAACATTGCGCCTGTACTCCATGACCGATTCCGTACAAACTAATAGTTAGTTTAATGCCGAAACTATTTAAAGGCACTTTCGTTTACGACAGTAAAACCAGATTGTTCTAAATTAACTATTTTTTTGAATGATGAAACTGGATAAAACTAGACACCCCAACATCCGTCGTTGGTATAGTAAAATTACGTATTTCAGCACGTGATACCTTAGTCTTAGGTTGGTTTTGTTCGTTTTATACATACGATTGAAACAATAGTGAAATAAATTTCACTAAAACAGCCTTCTGCCTTCTTCTTCCGCGACTTGGGACGCGGCAGTGGTGCATTACTGTTTTTTTTATTTTTTCCAAACTTAACGTTTATTTATTTTGTATTTTTACTACATGTACAAAGTTATGTACATTCGCTCAACTGTGAGCGAATTTGCATAAGACATTTTCCGAGCACATTCTTGCCCTCCAGTTTTCCTTCTCTTCGACACCTGGTTCGTCAATCGCCATCCCTATACCAAAGAATGAGTCAAATTTTGAAGCTTCCGCAATTTCAGCTGTTCCGGTACCAAGCAACGCGTTCGAGCTTCACTACTTTGCTGAAACTTTTCGCGCAAACCAGTCATCATCACTTCAGGTGCGACTGTACGCCAGACACTTTTGTCAAAGCCGGGTATTTGTTTCGCCAGCTGCTTACACTGTCTCGGAGACCAACACCGAACGATGTGATTGAATAAGTCTTTTGCGCCCAAAAATAACGCCTTTTCAGCCTGATAGTACTGCTCGACAGTTTACAGAATAAATAAATAAATACAGAATATTGTTTAGTGCGAAAGGTGTTCTATGAAAATTTAAAAAAATAGAGTATCCAGAGTGGAATAAAAACAGGGGTGTGCCAGAGTTAGTTGTAAGAACCGACCGTTCGTGACTAGCCATGATAACATACTGACAAACACGCTGTCATTCCCTTGTTTTATAATCTTTCACATCATTTGACATCACGTGACATGTTAACCACTCAGATTTGCTTATTCGTTTCCGGACTCTGGTAGGTGTAATTGACCGTGCAATTGCAGACTTTGGAAGCCCGACATCATTTAGTATTCTTGCAAACTTTGGTGCGTCAAGAGGACGCGGTATTTTCACATGCGCAGGAGAAACAAAATATTTAATCAAATCGAGAATATGTGACCCACGCACTACACTAGACGCGTACAAAATACGCTGTTGAGGGTCCAATTTTATTTGTCCTACAAAATAGTGTCACACGGACACGACCCTAGCATTGCTTTTGTAGGTTTTAGGTAATACGTCAGCAATATCCTGCAACGTTGGTTGCTTCTGTTGACTAGTTTGTACAAACGTATAGTCCGGTATATTGTCGACGAACACTTTGAACGGTACTTGTTGTATTTTGTTGCTGCATTAGCTGTTTATACACACTTTCCGGTATTACAATCATTCGTTCAGTCATTAAGCGAAAGTTTTTAAATTTGAACTGACTTTATAAGACGCTCAATTTTTCCCATTACAACTGCACTTATTGTCAACAAAGCTGTTTACAAATTGCGCAATCACACACGTCATCCAAGACGCGAGAAACCAGGCAATGATGAGTCATTATCCACGTGATATTGCGAAAGACAATCATGTATCAAACTTTATGTTGTTTAGCAATGACGACTGTTGAGCCTATTATTGTGGCAGCCAACGACTGGGCAAACGAGGACGGCATTATTACGCTAATTAAACAGTATAGTCATTTGGCAAAAAACTGTCGAGTGTTCAGGCTGACTGCAGGAAGAACTTTACACGATGTTAGTCCCCATGCTTTTCCCCATGCCTCGTTCCCATCTTCGAATCGCAAAAACAAAGGTGTTCCGGCAAGTGTAAATTAATGCTATTTAGCAAAATTAAAAAAAACTAGAAATGTATGCTACATACACACGCACATACGGACATAGACACACACACACATATACACACACATATACATTATAATAATAATAATATATATATATATATAATATATATATATATATATATATATATATAATATATATATATATATATATAGTAACTTAACAACTTAACAGGTAAATGGGATTTCAGGCGCTTCCAAAATCTGGATTGTAGTGCCGAATGGGCGAAATCACATAAAGGACATGATTACATCACTGGGAATCTGTGAAAATGCCATATAACATCACAGGAAGCTGTATTTTGATTCCACAGTGCTGCGGCGTCACAATATCCCGCACTACATCGTGGAGCAGCAACCCGGTGACTTTGTTGTGACCTTACCCGGTGCAACCCATGTCGGCATAAACACAGAGCCGAATATTCATGCGGTATAAACAAAGAATAATATAAGTAGGTACAGAAACGGAAGGCATAAACTAGAAAGCAGGGAAAATTTTGCTTCAGTTAAAATATATATTTAAAATTATTTAATAACAAATTATAATTATTTAATTTTTATTACGTCTGTTACGTCAGAAATACTTGAAAAGCTAGGCGCAGTTTTCAAGGTACAATAATTTTGAAAAATCGTCTAAAAATAATTGTAACTAATTTTAATATCTGAATTACCTAGTTGCGTACTTAGAAAAATCCACTGCTCTACCTTGCCGCGCGGGGGCCACGAAAGCCTTTTATGTTCAGAACGCGTTAAATAAGTTTTATGTAGAAACTTTACACTATGGAACACTAAAATATATTTTTTCCGTAAAAGAATTCAACCTAAATGTTATTAAAACATTGTTTCGAATAACATTTGGTTTCCATCGGTATACGCCAATCCGAAATATTATATTTATCATTTTGTAATACTATTATCAGAAAAATAAATTTGTTTGTGTTACAGGCTGTAAATGTGCTCTGGGCTGCGTTGCTTGAGCACTGCCTTAAGCAAAAGAATGCAGATATCGCCTCTTTAAAAAAGAAGAAACGGAGTTGCGAAGACGGCAAAAAATCGATTGGGCAGTATATGAAAACTCTGCCGAAGAGGTAATAAGATGACACGGCAATGCTGAGCAAAAATACATGAAATTTAAAGTTTTTCATTAAAATTTTCACGATGAGTCTACATCAATGTTAACATTATAAAATTTGAGTATGCGTACTTACCGAAACCATTTATACACATTTGCAAATCAAAGTACAAAGTATATATAATAACACAGTTTTCACTTTCAGTTATTCATTATTTTTAGATAAGTTTCAAGTATCGAAAGCAGCCGACCCCAAGCAGAAGAGGACGCCCGAAAAAGCAAAAGATAGACTCAGAATAATATTTTATTTTGTATCTTTGATACTAGCAATAAATGTTTGTGTAAATGTTTGTAATCATTGTCCGTTTTTGGATTTAAATAGGTGTGACATATTCTATATACAGTCAAGTTTATGGAAAATTTGAAGATTATATCAACATTATTAAATTTTGTACTTTCATTCATAAAATTCAGTTATTTCTTAAACTTATCAAGTGGTGTACCACAAGCTTCAATAGATAACCACATATTTTTCCAAATGCTTTTAAAACAGTAACTATGTCAACATTGCCCATAGGCAGAGTGAAAAACTTTGCCACAATAAGGTAAACAAAAAATTTTAATTTTACCGTTTTGGGGACCCTACGCTGGGACGGATTAAGTGGATTAAGTGGTAGGGATGAACAGGATGGGCCGGATTAAGTGTTGGGACGACGTTTTCTGGGCCGGATTGAGTAAATTGAGTGTTGGGGACGACGTTTTCTGGATCGGATTAAAAGGGCCCAGAATTCTGGGCCGAACCCCGTCCCCAACCGCCCTGATTTGGGTACTTTATACTACTAGTATGGTGCAATCTATACCTGAAGTCGCATTTTCAGTGTAGTTATTTTAGTTAAAAAATATTAACAGATTCAGTGACGTGATTATTTCGTAATTTTGCCGGCTGAACAATCACATGACAACCAGTGAGCCCACCTCAGACTCTTTCCACTGCTGTCGTTGCCTGCGCTCGGCCCGTTTGTGGTTGTCCAGTCGGTGAATGCAGACACTGGCCGGCACCCAGACCAGCAGCGAGAAAAACACCACCGTCGCCACCATGTTGTCTTGCAGGAATTTTGCTGCAATATTAGTCAATAGATATTGCTAGAGTCTGACCAGAATTTGCTGAACCCTAAGACAAAATAGGTGGCGTGATTTTAGTGACTTCTCGTTGTACTCTTGATGCTCGCAGTTCATTCTTTTCGTAATGAAAATACGTGTTATTCTATTTGTCTCAGGGTCCAGCATTTTTTGATCAGACTTTTAGTTTTAATGATTGGCCATAGAAATCACAATTTAAGAAATTCTACGAATATCGTAATTCTAATATATCGTAATATATTTCGTAATGAAATTATGTGCAAAAAATGACCATGTACGTGAAACCACCTTTGTGAAAGCCACCCTACTAAAGTCTGACCAAAAAATACTAGACCCTGGGACAACAAGAAACACGCGATGTTATTACGAAAAGAACAAATTGCAAGCATCAAGAGTACAGCGAGTAGTCACCAAAATCACGTCACCTTTTTTGTCTCAGGGTTCAGCAATTTTTGTCACACTTTAGTTTTACTGTTTAATGAAATTTAAGACCATCTTTATTGACAGCAAATCAATTAAATTCATTTTTTGTATTAACATATTTTGGGCTGTTGACAGGACAGGGGCTCAGAAAAGTTGATAAGGCACTGGATTTTTTCACAATCAACGCTAACTTTTCAGAACACAATATAATTGAGCTACAGAGGCCTCCCACTCAGCAACCGACCAAAATTTGTCCTTGTCCCTGACCATGTGTACTAAAGCACAGCCTATGAACCGGGCTGACTTAGGATTAATTTACCGAAGTTATTAACATGCAGTCGTTCGATGATTTTCCAAATATGCTCCACCAAATCACGCACTTCGCGATTGCAAACACCCTACAAGAAAAAAATCACGTTTTGATAAAATTATGATATAAAATCATTTTGATTAGTTGTATAAAATTATAGTCAATTTATTACTATAATAAAAGAGGCGAAGAGTCTATTATAATTATATTACTATAATTACTATTATAATTTATTACTATAATATCACTAAAAGAAACTTCATGAAAATTCTCAGCCGACAGAATTACGAAGTATCACACGACAAGCTGGTCTTACAAACCATTAGTGATAATTTCGTTAATCTTGCCGGCTGAGCGGACATATAGATGTAAGTATGAATCGACCGGTTTAGAAAAGTGCCCTATCGCTAAAACAGCAAGCACTTTTATCAACTCAGTCTTTCCAAAGCACTGCAACAATTTAATAATAATCTTTAATAATACTCTGACTTGTTCATTACAAATGCCATGAATACAGCGGGTGCCTGGGGACAGTCGGAGGGGAAAGGGAATGGGGTCGCTGGTATAGGGCTGACAGACGGTGCCGTTCCAGCAGCAGCGGAGACACGACTCATCTGCTGAAATTAAAAAGCAAGGGATATAAATTTACTAAAAAAACATAAATAAACACAACAAAAAAAAAAAAAATAACGAAAAAAAAAATAAAAAAAATACAAAAAAAAATTGCAAGACATTTTTACAACCCCCCCACCGCTCGAATTTTTTATGGTTTCACCACCGGCATACACGTATAAGGGGGGATAAGCCGGAGGAACCTTCCAAAATATATAAAATTTGGCCTACTAAATAATAAAGCAGACGAAAGCTACTTAATAGAGTTATAGTAGCCACTAGACTAGTTTGTCGTATACCTGCATAATATACTGATCAAAGACCAATGTTCCCCGGTTCTACTGCATAGTCTTATTAAACAAATCATTAATCTATTAATTTATTCTGTCTTTATGTCCGCCCTATTCTTGAGTCCGCTTGTGAAGCTTGGATTGGAACCCAGGCCTACAGAAAGATATCAGGCTTTTGGAACGAGTTCAGAAATATTTCACGAAAAGGCTTTTAAATGATAACAACCTAAATTACTCTGAACGTTGTGCTGAACTGAATCTTGAAACACTAGAACATCGCCGCTTCTTTCGTGATCTAGTTCTGGTTTATAAAATTTTGCATGGTCTAGTTGAAATGGATATCGATGCTTTTTTTACGCTTCAGGCTACAGTTTCAGCAAGGACAACCCGTGGACACGCTTGGAAACTTAAACAACCTCGTTTTAAACTGACCGCCACAAAAAGTTTCTTCTCCACTCGTGTTGTTAAAAAATGGAATGCTTTACCGGCTCGCGTTGTCGACTCCGTTACCCTTACCGCCTTTAAGAGAGAGTTGAGTTCGATAGAATTTTGACGTTAAGTTCGGCTGTTTTGTTTCGTTTTGTTTTTTTGCGTGCAGAAAGTTTGCACCATTGTCTGTTATCCTTGTCATTATTATACTTTGCCTAATGTCAAATACAATACAATACAATACAATCTCACATCAAATTACATCCGCCACAGTCAACTTTCAATGAGTCCTGTCAGCTACTTTTTTTAATTGAAAACCCTTACGTTTTTCACAAATGCACGCCTTCATGCCGATGCTTTTCTTTTCACAAAAAGTCACACAAGAACCGTTCTGACACTCGCCACTGAAAAAATAATTATTCATCTATCGATTATATAAACTATCGAAATGCAATATTTCGACTATTGGTTCGCTAAATCAATTTCTTATCAACATAACGTTATTAATAACGTTGCCGTAAATAAAAAACAAACAATCACAAAAAATAAAAAACGCGACTGTTTGATAACACTACTCTATAAAAGACTGTAGAACAGATTCTAGAGTCATATTATGTTTCCACATTTGGATTAGGCGGATTCAAGATTTAAGATTCGAACTTTACTGCCTTCAGTCGAACATTCGAAAAATGCGAAATCATGGCACACACTGATTTTACACAATATTAGTGGTGTTATTTCGTAAATCGTAATTTTGTGGCTGAACGGACATACGGCTGTAAGTATGAATGGACGCTTACTCGTCCAGACAGGAAGTTCCGTCAACTTGCAGTTCAGGCGGAGGACACTCAGCACTAGTGCCGCTAGAACAGAATAACTTTCAAGTTTAGTTTAAGGTTACAAACTGTTATATTCGATCGTACTGCAAATCTACTTGAATTTTAATGAGCTCCAGGTCTTAAAAGGTATCACACCAGTTTTATGATAAAGCCGGAAAATTACTTAGGGTCTTTTATCTTATACTAGCTGAGTTTTAACTAAAGTCTAACCAAAAAATATACCGATACTGAGACAAAACAACGCAGTTTTGCAATTTCAGCACAAAAAGAAAAAATTTCAGACATCAAGAGTACATAGTAGAAAGTACAAGAATTTTCAGTATCTGCAAACGCTACCTGTTTTCTCTCAGTGTTCAACATTTTAACACAAGATTTACAAAAGTTTATTAAACTTTGTACAACGGCTAAACCTCTGCTTTTGCTTGCAAAATTTCCTATGAGAAGTTATGAAGTTAATCTAGTTAATCTAATCCAGTAAATATTATTTTATGAAAAAACCCTTAGCCTTTTTATCTTGCCACATATAGCTCTGGTACCCATTTTCTGACCTCGACAGACATAGTTATGCATTTAGTACAGTCACATCGGAATTCTAAAAGTGAGTGATCGGAAGATCTTTAGTATCTGTTGTATGACAGTTGTGACGGTTGTACAAATTTAGGTTTGCCTTATTTGCCCTAAGATTAGGCATCAGGCTTAGGCTTAGGGCTTGGGAATTTTCTTTTTCTTCTCTGATCAGTGATCACCCACTTTAGCAAACCCGCCACATCTACGGGGGGGGTGTTATGAAACTGACTTGCAGCGCCCCAGACGTCTGCACAGACTGAGTGCGGTGTCCTTGCAAACATGGCCGGGGGGCTTCAGTTGACAGTCCGCAGTGCAGCACGGGGAATTACGGGGACTACAATATTACAGTCCACACTATAATAATATAATGTATATTTTAATTAATTTGAAAATTACATATTCGCTGGGACTCACAAGGCGCGTTTAACTTGAACCCAATCTACGTCGAAAACGTGAGCATAAAATTTCATTACCATGTTCTATTTCATTCGAAAAGAATGTTTTAGACGAGTCTAAAGTTGAAAACCTTTTGTGAATCGCGGCCATTGTATCAAAGTGCAATCACATCACACTACAGTGAATGAGATGTGCATTATTGTTAGCAGCACTGCATCAGATAAAAATGTAATGTAATGAAACTTCCCTTCAACAAAAAACACTTCCAATTTTCAGTCTGTCTATGCTGTGTACTTTGTCAAATACACAGAAATCTAATTCACTAAATCTGTCAATTTCAACCCAAGTAGTTTCAATGTCTCTAACATCAATTTCTTGACTTATATCGAGTGATTATTTTGTAATTTTGCCGGCTGAACGGACACACAGCTGTAAGTATGAATGGAGTCTAACAGAACCTGCACACGGCGCCATCCCTCAATCTGCAGTCCATGGTGCAACAGGAATCCATCTCCGGATCACCAATCAGACCCGCGTCACATTCTTCCTTTCCTTCCACTTCGAAATTGCCACAGAACTCATGAGAACTTTCTAGAACAGTTTTTTGCAAAAAAGCGATAGATTTTTGAAATGATAGTTACTTTTGTAATACATTATACAGACATTGTTCTTCTTCTTCTACTAGAAATAAAAAAATATTATTTTGGACAATAATTAGGGATAATTTTATGGATTTGTAAAAATTCCCGTTATAATAATATAGTAATCACACCACGAAATTCTGTTCTAACGTGAAATCAAAGTCTGATCAAAAAATGCTGCGCCATGAGTCAAAAAGGAACACTGATTTCATTACGAAAAGAACGCATTGCAAATATTATGTTAGTTCCAGTACAACAAGTAAAGCCTGACCAAAAAATGCTGGACCCTGAGAGAGAAAAAGAATCACGCGATATCATTACGAAAAGAACGAATTGCGAGCATCAAGAGTACAGCGAGTAGTCACAAAAATCACACCACGCGTTTTGTCTCAGGGTTCAGCAATTTCTGGTCAGACTTTAGTCACAACAATCACGCCATCTGTTTTATGAGACTTAAGTCACGCAGTTTTATCTTTATCAAATTGCAACAAAGATTTAACGTAAACATCAAAGATAGCTAACCTTGAAAGCAAAATTGACTTTTGGACTCTAGCACAGCTTTAATGGATCTCAGGCTACATGGGGAGAAGTTCTAAACAAAAAACAATGCACCTTAACACTTTTATTCGGAAGGATTAAGGGACCAGGGGGTCGTTTCAGAAACTTCTCATAAGTCTTATGGCTCCCATAAAGTCTTACATATCGTTATAGGTGTTTCAGAAGCTTGACATAACTTCTGGATCACCTCATGTTCTATCATAAATTTATGTTTTCCACCTAAATTCAAGGGAAACCTTTATATATACAAAAAAAATATATAAAAAGACTCAGGCCACCCAAAAAATTCTAAATGTGGGTGCCGAGTTTCCCCATAAATTTAGGAACACGTAAGGGCCCCCAAAACCACCCTCTCACCAAAAAAATTTTTAAAAAACACAAAAAACACAAAAAAACAACCCCGGGTGAGAGAAAAAAAAGGAGAACATTATGGAAGATATTTTATAAAAAACAACTTTAAACATCTCAAAAAAAACTTCTTTAAATAATTATCAAAAAAAACAACCAAGCAGGGAGGGTGGAAACTTTAGATAGGAAAAAAAAAAAAAACCAAAAACAAAACAAAAAAATACTTTTTAAATTGAAATTTTAAAACGAGCGCACCCTCGGTAACGAAAATCAAAGCTGTGATCGTGCTGCTAGGCATCTAATTGTGCGAGCGCGTGTGCGTGCGCATTCCATGCGGTTTTCAGCGAGAGCATATAATTTTATGTGAGAACTTTATGGGAGAACTTATGGGAAGGTTATGTGAAGACTTCTGAAACAAAACATCCCCACAAAACAAAAAACCACCCCACAAAAAATAGATCAACTATGTACAGAATCAAAAAAAATTGTGACAGTAAATTTTGCTACATGACAACAGCTACACTCTGAGCTAGGCAGCTTTCCTGGTATTGCTTAGAACAAAACCGACAGAACAATGATAAATATAGTATATATAAAGTATGCTATCACGGTCGATTCATACTGACAGACGTGTGCCCGTTCAGTCGGCAATAATCATGTCCCCCACACAAGTATAGCTTAAAAGATCGGGACGTTGTGGGGGCAGGGGTGCTACACCAATTTTTTAAACATATTGACAATTGACAATTTGCGGAGGAGACCGCCGATTTGGGGAGCGGAAGCGGACTTTTCTGGATGGGGGATGGAGAGAAATCCACCTAATCCCCCTAATCCCCCAATGCTCATGTATGGACACCGCGAATAGCGTACGATACGATCATCTATTGGCGTAATGTGTTCGCAATTCTGCCGGCTGAACGGACATACGGCTGTGAGTATGAATGGAACCTTCATACTGGCATACTTCATTATTGGGATCATATCCATTGACGGAGAAAGTGTACATGATGTAGGGACCACCCTCTTGTTGCCGGGGGGCGCACTCGATCGTATCGGGGTCGTGCGGGCTGCCCCAGTTATGACCAAACTCTGAAAATCAAACGGAAGATTAAAACCGCTATTAAAAAATTAAAAAGTTAAAAAAAGCTGTTGAAGTTAAAAAATCATCAACTAAAAATAATAGCCGACCAAAAGTAGCTAACAAAACAAAACAATTTTATTACAAAAAAAGCTAATACCAACAGAAGAAGTGTACCCGAAAACAATGATCAATTGAGTGGCAGCATACCGTAGCTGTGTAAGCCTAACCTAAACAGAGGGTGAAGGCATCTGTTTATTAGGCCTTGGATACTTGGACTTGTATCACACAGCATTACTTCCTGAGTTTCTGAGAAACTATGCGCACAAAGGATGAATGTCATAATTTCGAAACTAAGTTTAACTCCAAACACAGTTGGGCCTAAATGCAGCCTTAGTCTAAATCTGAGTAGTATTTTCAGACTCACACGTCCATACACACACGACACACACACACTCATACGTGTATAGCCTTGCAAGAAGGAAAGCCAATGAATGAACTGACCATGGGCAGTGACCAGGTCAGCCTCCCTGGTGATGACCGCCCCGTGGCCATAGCTGCTCTTGGCGCTGCTGAGGGCCGTGTTGGGGTAGATCATGGCCGATGGGTCCCAGGCCAACGGCATACCTGCAGCAGACATAGTCTTGTCCTTAAGGACATAAGGACAAATAATTATGGTCAGCTGTTATAGACAATTGAAACTTGTGTCAAATTTGCTTGTGTGGCGTGGCATCGGATTGTTAGAAAATACAATATTTAAGTCTTGAGCTTTTAGACAAATTTGTTATTAATAAACACCGTATGGCTGCTGTTCACACTGATTGTCTGTAAGGATGTGCGTTCGTCCATAAGCAACACGTTTGAGCAGATGTTGCAAATGCAATGAAAAATTAGTAGCTCTTAAAGTGAAATAATTATTGGCGTGTAAGCCAACTCGATTATAGATGTCGATGAATGAGCAAAAAGCGTGACTGTGTTTTGAGCAGTTTCACCGTTTTGCCGAAACGAACATCATACACTAGGCCCCCAGTGATGCAAAGTTCAGCTTACTATTACTACAAATCCCCCCCGGGTGCCCGACGCGGGGGTGCGCGATATAGCCCAGTCCCAGCACCCCTTTGTCGAATGAGCGATACGTGAACAAATGCACCAGGCACGTGTCTGAGGAAGCCGTGCCCTCGGCTTCGGAAAATTTCTGAAAAAAAACAAATTAATTAGGTTGCCAAGCCAAACTCAATTTGTTCATGTAAATATTAATTAGATTAGATTAACTAGATTAACATCATTTACTCAACATGGGATTAACTTGAAGTCATAAAATTTTGCAAGTAAATGCAGATTCCTTATTGGATGAACGCACATAGTACGCCTGCAGTAAGGATAAATCTAGCAATTTGCATTCTTACTGTCTGAAATATAGCTATTTCCCACAAACTAAACCAACAAACTCTCCCCAACGCACCAGCAACAGATGACTAGAGTTCCATCCTTCCGAATCGAACATGTTGTAATGCGTCTGCCCGGTCTCGACCTGCGTATATTCGTCCAGAACGGTCACTTGGTTGATGGCAAACCCCATTCCGGAAAAACCGTCCGGATCTAGATCGTCTCGCCAAACGGTACGGCGAAAGATTTGATTCACGCGGCTGATCACACCGATCTGAACAATAAGGACAAAGATTCGCCATTTGTCCTTAAGGACACGAAGACACAGAAGCCCGGTTGATACTTCTTGTCCTTAAGGACGAAGGAACAGGGACAAGGACACATTTTTATCAGCAACTTGCTGACAGCAAGTAATAAAATCGTTTGGGCTACCTTTACAGTGAGAGTTAGTATGAACTCGTACATTGTTCATGTAAAAATTGCCTTTATTGGCCAGGCAGTTTTTAGGACAAAACGAAAGGAGATAGGAACAAGGACAAGGATGAGTATAAACCGGGGAGAAACTAACAGGGACAAGCTTTGGGCAACTGCTCTGAAAAAATGATAGCAATCCTTCTGGCTAATTTTTGGCACAAAAACGGGACTTGACCACAATTTTCCGCCAAAACACTGGTGGTTTTGTGTACTTCTGAAGAATTGCCTAGGGACAACATTTAATGCACTAGCAAGCAAAATGTCTATTTCCTGTGAACGAGCATATTGTGTCGAAGATAGGCCAGGCTTTGAGGACTGAACTTTTGTTTTAGGCTTAGGCTTAGGCTCAGGCTTAGTTTAAGCTTAGACGAACAAAATAAATAGAAAACCACTGAGGTTTCTTGCCTCTATAACGAAATTTGTATTTGCTTATTCACAGGAACTAGACGCACGTAGCGTCGTAGCAAGATGTAAAAACACTATACTATTGCTATGGCAAAGTATATTTTGCCTTAAAAGGCGATGCCATGAAATGAATAATTGTCATAAAAATTGAAAAATCAATCTAATCCTTTTAATCCAATTTAAAAATAGTTACCCGCAGGCTCAAAAGAATATTAACTAAAGTTTAAATCAAAGTCAGCAAAACTCTAACCAAATAATGCACAGTGGTGATCAATTTCCCGCCGCCAATATTGATATAGAATCGATAGTCTGCCACCAATTTCAGGCCACACTGAGTTTTATCCGTCCACGACCAGATGCGACCTTTTTGGCTCGACGCCGCGACCTCTGGGTCACCAGCAAAACGCCGGGGTCGTTTCCGTTCGCCACTGGTGGGGATATTTAGTTGGCTGGTGTTGTCAAATTGGGGGGCGGCGGGGAAAAGAGGGGGCAGGGGGGTGCTGGGGGACAACTTGACACTGGTACATTGGTTCGGCCTGAAAATAAAGGAAATACGGATTTTTTTAAATCTCTAATCTTTTACGATGGATTAAATTTGATTTACTACCTGGCACAGTGTTATTATCAAATCAAACTGAACCCAATAAGGTAAATCATATTATTTTTACAGAGGCCCTGAACCAAATTCATGTTTCACATTCTCAACTATATTTTCGTCACAAATTTTCTCAAAACTTATTTCAAAATTTCAAAACTTCCATACGTTTCCGTCTTTCCCGTCCAATTGGTGACCAAATCTGCGACACGATAAACCAACAGCGTATCGAGATTCGCCTTTGACAGATGACGCCAGGCTGGCTAAAACAATTAAATACTACAAGTCTATGAAATACGTCACCCTATTTAATCTGTGAAAAATTTTCCACTAAAGTCTGACCACAAAAAATGTTGAAATTATGCAAAATCTGCGCGCTGATTGGCTATTTACTTATTCAAGATCTCCTACGCAAAATGTCCCAATTCCGACGAGTGCATCTGCCTGCGCTATTTCACAGGCAGCTAGAGGAGTGTCTCAACAGATAAGACAAAATCATCTACTCTTGAATAAGCCGAATCGATCAATTAGTGGCGGCCAACCTTTACATAAATAGTCCAACGCATTAACCACTAGGGTCGATTCATACCTGCAGCCGTATGTCCGTTCAGCCGGCAAAATTACGAAATAATCATGCCACTGTATGTGTATGTGTTATCACGTTATCATGCATATGTGCATCACCATCATGCCACGTGCATATGATCTGGCGCCTGTTGCTCAACCCTCAACTTCACAAGTCTTACAATTTTAACAATTATTGAAAGTGCAAAATCAGGTGATTCGTAATGAATTTATATGAATTCGTAAATAATCACCTGATTTTGCACTTACAGTTGTTACAATTGTAAGACTTGTAAAGTTGAGCAACAGACCCCTGATTGTGAAGTGATTATCTGGTTAACTGAATTTCCGACTGTTACGAATTGACCGTGTCATAATTTAGCCAAAGCTGCACCTCAACATGAAAAGTGTCATTGTCATCTTCAATAGCGGCCATCAGACAACCATCGTCATCAAACTGAGCAGTCACGTGAGATCGCAATGAGCCTATCAAAAAAGCCGACAAACAAAATACTATTGGTCCAGTTAGTCACGTGTTCAGTGGCAACGGACCAATCAGAAATGGCTAAATTCTGATTTCCGATATCTCTGATGGAAGCCTTATGTAAAGTTGAATTTAGGCGATTAGATGTAACTTATATTTACATTACATGGTACTATATTTACATTGAAAATGTAACTTGGTCTAGTATAGAGCAATCTAAACTGTTAATCAACAATTACATTTCACAAAATCATAATGTCTTGACTTATTAACTGATCTAATTAGCTAAATCTTAGCTTTTCATTTTTATTAAAAGTGGCTTTTGTAAGTATATTCTGTGCTTAAAATAACTTCAGTTAGCCGCAAGATAAACTCAACATTGTCTTTTGATCATATGAATAAAAAAACCCACATAGCTATAGCTTACCAAAAACATGTCCAAAATACACGGACCCGGGATCTATTTTCACAACCTGCGAGCGTCCCTTGGAATCCTGACGCCTGACTTGAAAATTAGGCGACAACAAACCCTGCTGGGGCGTGAGGTAAAGCTTGAACTGCCTAAAAGAAAAACTAAATAACGTGCAAACTTTACTAAACTCAATCATCTTGTGGAGCTAATGAAGTTAGTGGATCAAAATTCATTCGACTGACACGGCCAATGAATCTTTTTAACAAAGTATTCGTTTACTCCAACAGCATAATTTCACCAAGTACCATTCCACTTGTATATACATGGAAAACGCCAACATCCAGACAGCAAAATCGTAGCTCAAGTGAAGCTCAATCGCCCCCCCCCCCCAGGTCAGGTCTATAGGCAATACGCTGCGAGCTGTGGACGTGTGTGTGTGTGTTTGTGTGTGTTTGCTATGGGCCTGTTCACAAAAAATACATACACACCCACAAATTGTTAAAGTTAGATGTAGAGGCTCAGTTTATGGTCTGTGCGCACCCAAAAGAGGCAAATGGCGAAACAATTTAGTTAAAAGAAGTTTTTAGCATTCCAGTCGCACGACATACAGTAAACTATATAAGTTATGTAACGAAAACCAAAAATGACAATTACATTTTTTAACACTCTCACTTAATTGTCATTTACGTCTTTTCTGCAAGTTTTAGTCAATCAATGTCACTTTAGTCCGATAGCAGATCGCATCGCCTCGAACTGATCCCTCGGAATCGGCTTGGTAAACATGTCCGCCAACATATCACTCGTGGGACAATAACGAATGTCCACCGTCCCAGCCTCGACAGCCTCGCGAACAAAGTGATAGCGAATATCAATATGTTTCGTCCGCTTGTGACCCACTGGATTCTTTGACATGGCAATTGCACCACGGTTGTCTTCATACAAAGTTGTAGGTCCCCCAATGTTCATACCCAGTTCTTCCAATAGTCGACGAAGCCAAATTATTTCCTGAGCGGCAGAGCTCATAGCGACATATTCGGCTTCTGAAGTTGATAGAGCCACAGTTGCTTGTTTACGGCTAACCCAATTGATCGCACCGCCACTGAGCAGAAACACGTTACCAGTGGTCGAATGTCTATCATCACGGCTCCCGGCCCAATCCGCGTCCGAATATCCAATCAAATTGCTTGTGCTTCCCTTAATGTATTGAAGAGTGAGGTCCACTGTTCCTTTCAAATAACGCAGGATCCGTTTCACCGCCGTTACATGCGCCTCTGTCGGACAGCTGTTGAACTTTGAAACGACTCCCACTGCGTGAGCAATGTCCGGCCTTGTCCCTGTGGCAGCGTAAACCAGACTTCCAACCATAGACTGATAAGACACACAGTCTACAGGCTTGCTGTACCCATCCTCTTTGACCAGGTGCACGCTGAGGTCCATTGGAGTCGCCACTGGATTTGCCTCCTCTAGACCATAGCGCTGTATTAATTTTCGGATATACTGACCTTGACCAATTTTCACCCGACCTTCAGCATGATCAATCTCCACGCTTACGCCCAGACAATAATGAAGCACGCCCATGTCCTTCATCTTAAACCGATCCTTAATTGACTGCTTGATGCGATCCATTTCAACCTGACTCTCAGTGACAATGATCAGGTCATCCACATAAACAGCAACAATTTCAAGTGTATTGACCTTGCGGATATAGACACAGGGATCTGCATCACTCTCCTTGAATTCTTTGTTCTTCATGAATTCGCGAAAAGTACCGTTCCAGCAGCGTGGCGATTGCTTAAGGCCATATAACGACTTTTTGAGTTTGCAGACTAACTGCTCCCTGCCGTGTTCTGCAAACCCCGGTGGTTGCTCCATGTAGATTTCTTCCGTCAGCTCCCCGTTGAGGAATGCCGTCACCACATCCATTTGATGAATGATCATGCCACGCTCGATAGCGAAAGCAAGCAAAACACGAATCGACGAAAAACGTACCACAGGAGAGAATGTTTCCTCGTAGTCAATACCGTACTTCTGTGAAAAACCTCTTGCCACCAATCTTGCTTTAAATCGTTCAATCCGTCCTTCGCTATCATGTTTTATCTTGAAGACCCACTTACAACTAACTGCACGTCGACCCTTGGGCAACTCTTCCAGTTCCCAAGTCTCGTTTGCTTTTAGCGAGGTGATCTCTTCTTCCACAGCTTTCTTCCACTCGTTAGCCTGTGGACTTTTCAGCGCCTCTTGAATTGTGTTTGGCTCTATTACTTCAGTGGCATGGCATGCGTAGTATCGTGGCTCTTCTACCACCTCAGCATATTCGTCGAACCCATAGCGTATCGGAGGCCTGCGATCTCTTTTAGCACGATTCGCAATTCCTTCGTCCGCGTCACTGATTTGATCTTTGCCGTCTGTGGTTACTACTTGATCTTCTTCTTGAAACGATGTTATGCCTTTGCCAAAATTGGTTTCATTGAAAACCACATCGTACCGCACGTGTACTTTGTGCGTCTTCTCATTCATCAGCCGGTATCCCTTGCGGTTCTCACTGTAGCCGACAAACCGCAACTTTTCGGCCTTCTTATCAAGTTTCTTTCGCTCAACGTCTGGCACATGTGCGTATGCCACGCATCCGAAGACCCGGAACTTTGAAACATCCGGTTTTTTTTCGAACCAACGCTCAAACGGCGTAGTCTCAGGCTGTATCGATGACGTCATCATACGATTGCGAGTATACACTGCCGTATTTACAGCCTCAGCCCAATACGACTTACCCAGACCTGACTGCGCAAGCATTGAACGCGCCGCTTCCACAATAGTGCGGTTCATCCGTTCAGCGACACCATTCTGCTCTGGAGAATGTGCCACTGTAACTTCATGACGAATTCCCCGTTCTTTGAGATAAAGCTCAAACTCGGCTGACGTGTACTCACCCCCACCGTCTGTTCGTAGCGTCTTTACTCCGTGATCTTCCTGTCTTGTCATCTCACGCTCGAAGTCCTTGAACTTGGATAACACATCCGACTTATGCTTGATAAAGTAAACTCTTGTATACCTCGAGTAATCGTCGATGAACGTCAAAAAATAGCGACACCCACCAAATGACTGCTTTTGCATTGGCCCGCACACATCGCTGTGCACCAACTGTAGCTTCCTGCTTGATCGGATTTCTCCCACTGGCTTGTGAGGCTTTCGCTGCATCTTGCCTTCGACACAAGCCACACAAAAGCTCAACTTTGCATCTTTAGGGACATCCAAACCAACAGCCAATCGCTTTTCAGCCATCTGCTTGAGCGAGCTCTCACTGGCATGGCCCATCCGTTGATGCCACAGATCTGCGATCTTGCCTTGCTTTGCAACCAACAAGCCCTTCTTTGAAACATTTCTTACAAGGCAATTCAGCCGATACATTTTCCCTTGAAGCTTTCCAACACCAACCACTTTCCCATTCCTGTCTTTGATCCAGCACTTGAACTTGCCGAATTGCACAGTCTTCCCTTTGGCAGCTGCAGCTCCAACGCTGAACAAGTTGTATGACAGCTCTGGGACGTATAGAACTTCTTTGAATGTTGTGGGAAAATGCCCGTCTCCATCTAGTTGCAGACTCACCGGAATGTTCCCTGAACCCAGCACTTTGACAGTTCGACCATCCCCTAGGCCAACTTCATCTGGCTTCTTGAACTCTCGATAACCGCACAGATAATTCTTATCATACGTCATGTGACGCGACGCTCCAGAATCCACAATCCATGAATGCTTCTTGCTGCCAGCGCCCGTAACCATCATGGCACCCTCAAGCCCTTCGTCCGAACTGGAATCAGTTTCTTCGTAAGTAGCAGCCTTTGCTCCGTGCTTAACGTGCTTTTTAGAAGTTCTTCTTTGCTTAACATTCTTTGGGCAATCCCGGCTGAAATGTCCAAGCCTTCCGCAAGTATAGCACTCCTTGCCACTCTTTGTGTTCTTCTTGGAGACCTGCAGTGCTGAATTATGAGTTCCCGCCTCTCCTCGGCTGAGGCCGCTCACTTCCTGTCGCTTCAGCTCCTCACTGACCAAGGCCTGCTGCACATCGCCCAGCGTTAACCCAGGTCGTGTCTCCAAGGCTGTAACTAACACTGAATAACTTTCAGGTAGACTATTTAGCAGACAAACCATCTGATCTTCATCAGAAACTGGCGAATTGATCGAAGCCAGGCGCTCTGTCAACTCCTTCATTCGCCGTACGTGTTCCTGGATAGAAGAACCCTCGTGCATGCGAAGCGTAAACAACTGTTTCTTTAAAAACAACTTGCTTGCAATTGTATCCTTTTCAAACTGTCCCTTGAGCGCATCCCACATGCGCTTTGGATCATCGTCACACGACAGCAGCAAATAGTAAAGCTCCGAACTAACCGACGTAACCACCATTGCCGCCGCCCTCTTCTTTCTTCGATCAAATTTTGCCCATGCCGCTATATCCTCAGCATTTGGTGCCGCCTCAGTGCCCTCCACAATGTCCCACACATCCTTCGCCATGAGACAGTACTTCATTTGAAACTTCCACGTTGGCCAATTGTCCGATGCCAACTTCTCGACTTGCCATTTCTCTTCATTCGCAGCCATCTTGACCCTTGTCTCAGACTCAGAATGTCAGAAGCAGAAATGTTACAGCAAGACCTTTGTTTCAGAAGCAATCAAAAAGAACAGT
The DNA here is from genome assembly GCA_030248245.1 of Trissonchulus sp. WLG1_4. Lineage (NCBI taxonomy): Eukaryota > Metazoa > Nematoda > Enoplea > Enoplida > Ironidae > Trissonchulus > Trissonchulus sp. WLG1_4. Next base: position 25,920 of record JASANF010005386.1, read on the forward strand.
ACTTCTTCTTGGCAGTCACTGGCGCAGTGGTAGTGTATCTGGGCTCATAACCTGTTAAAGTTAGATGTAGAGGCTCAGTTTATGGTCTGTGCGCACCCAAAAGAGGCAAATGGCGAAACAATTTAGTTAAAAGAAGTTTTTAGCATTCCAGTCGCACGACATACAGTAAACTATATAAGTTATGTAACGAAAACCAAAAATGACAATTACATTTTTTAACACAAATACCTGTTGAGCGCCTTGAATGTGACTTGTTCAATTCGATGGTAGTGCCTGAGCCCCCCTGGCCGGCCCGTGGCCCCCTCCTTCAACACCCTGCGTTCCACTGAGCTGCATTTTATTAAGTCATGACGGCGAAGAATTTTCGGCAGACTGTCATCTGAAAAAAACATTTAAACAACAACAAAAAACATGACCAATATTTAAAAAAAGTTCGACGGTTAGGGATGTAAAAAAATCGACAGACCGGGGGAGGTCCCGAAATTCTGAGTAAAACTTAAAAAAATGTTTTTTTCGAACCGAAAAATGCCACAATCTTTACAACAAACTAGCCTATGAAAACGCCAACCATTTATTCATTTAAATTTACATCCAACCAAAACCTGAAAAAACATGTTTTCCCACATCCCTAATACATTTTAAGGCTTTCCAATCTTAACAAAAAAACAAAGTAAAACTATGACATTAAAAAACTACCGGATTTCATTGAGGCAGTCTGACACAACCAAACCCAGCCGATGACCCACACAAACAGATTCAGTTCCATTCTAAAATTTAAAGTATTTTTTATTAGCGAAGTTAAAAAATTGTAATTCGCATTAAGGCTATATAACTCAGGCAGTGTGCGGACAAATCTCCACAAAACCTTTCACAAAAATACGATAGGCAGATTTTTCCAACATTAGTGGCTGTGTATACAAAAGCTCAGTTTGAAAAACAAGCTCTAGGTAAAATTTTTTCGACAACTCCTAGCTAGAACGAATATATTAAATGGAAATACCAAATTCGTCAAAATTGTGATTTGGTTTATCAGCTTTTTTCAATTTTTTGACCTTTTGGCCCTGCAGAAAAACATCGGATTGTATTTAAGACAACTCGAAAGATCGCACTCTATCCCGTTCAATGTATTTCCTGAACGCTAGGGTGATTTCATCGTATCTGTTCAACCGACATAATCACGCCAAATTACGCTCGATTCATGCTTACAGCCGGCTGTCCGTTCAGTCGGCGAGATTACGAAATAATCACGTTACCAAGAGTGTATTGGATCAAATTGTGGCATGATTAATTCGTAATTCTGCCGGATGAACGGACATACGGCTGCAAATATGAATGGACCCTTATACACTAATAGCGGAGTTAATGTCGTAACTTTACCGGCTAAATAGACTAACGGCTATACAAGTCTGAATCAATTTTTGACTAAAGTTAACTCCACTACTCCAGACATGTAGTAAAACAACAGATAAAGACAAAATATTTGAAGAATGAATCGCTCTCTAGTACATTAAACGACACCCATTACTAAACTGACTAAAAGTTATTGCAATAATCATTATTATTAACCAAAACCACTCCAAAAATCAAACATAAACGTTTTATTAGTAACAACAACGTCACAGAAATGTACCCAGAAATATAAACTCTGCAACGATTTACTAACAAAGCAAAATGTAACAATAATATTTTAAATAATTTACAAGTTATTTAAAAATTTAACAAAATATTCTATTTTGATAAAACTTTAAAATCGTAAACGTCTTCATTATCCAAATCCATTGCAGACACTAAAGAGGCGGATAGTTTGGAGGCAATTTTATCTGAAACAAACAAACACAAAAATTCAAAATCTGAAATCTGAAAAAAACCAGCAAACGTCAAACAGCACATTATTTATCGGATTAAATGGACTAAGCCACAACTGCTTGTTGTCCCCCAAATTGCCCCAAAAAAGTGTCATTTTCTCACCAGTGCGCTTTCGTTTTTTAGCCAGCCGTTTCAGTTGTTTTTTGGCCTTCCGGTTCAACTGCTGATTCCCTTCCACCTGTCCGTTCATGGGGTCATCCGAGTCCCCAGCCGCCCCATCAGCCACTGGGGCCAGCTCCAAGCCACTCGGACCCACAACAATAGTCTGAAAAAAAACAAAAAATGAGTTAGCCAAAATTGGATTTAGCGAATTAGATTTAAGCTTACTCCTCTGGATTAGGCAGATTACCTCAACGTATCGAAACTTTGCCAACTTTCTGATAATTTAAAATAGCTGCCTAGTGCCCTCTGCCTTATTTCAGTTGTTGTTGTTGTAGCATCTTTGAGTTGCGTCATCAATCGGAGGTAGGTAGACCCAGGAAGGACGCCACGGCTTTGGGTTGGGCCCAGAGGTCTTCTGTTGTGAGCTCTGTTGGTTTTTGCCGGCAGTTGAATAGGTGGAGGACGTCGTGAGGTGACTGCTGACAGTCCGGACATACGTCTGCGATTTCAGCATTGATTCTGGCCATGTAGTTGTTCGTTATTCTGCTCCATCCGGATCGAAGTTGAGCCAAAAGTGATCGGGTTTCTCGTAGTAACTCTTCTTCTTCGGATGTTACAGGAGGGGGGTACCCTCCGAGGACGATGTTCGGTCTGTAACCCGCAATACTGTCTGCCACTGCTGATCGGTGGATTAGAGTAATGCCTCGTTTGTACGCTTGGCGGCTGATGATAGTTGGAGTGGGTAGAAGCCTTATTTCAGTCAGCTTGCGCTGTGTTATTGACAAATTAGTTGGGATTTGACAAATTAGTTGGTATTCACAACTTTACATTAAGGGTGAATTTCACAAAAGGTGGTTTTATAAAATCATGCTTTTACGTATTTTCATATGATTTGCACAAAATTTCATTACGAACTATTGTCTGATTCGTTGCGAAATTTTGTACATCTTCCTAAACCGTGGCTGTAGCTCAGTTGTGATTTTAGCAGAACAGAGACATTGCTGTGCTGCAGGTTTCAATGTCAATATTTGGGCTAAAACAATGGTTTCAGAAAATCTATGAAATTCCAATTCGCAACGAAACAGACTGTATTTCGAAAAGAAATTATGTGCTAATTATAAATGAAAACGTACATAAAACCATAGTTTTATAAAACCACCTTTGTGAAATCCACCCTAAGTCAGTGCTGAACGTTCAATTCAATCAAAATGGTAGTTATAGTTCGACTAAAAACAAAAGGAGAACGTCCTAACGACAACCTGTCAAAATAATCACATACTTGTCCAGCCTTATTTTCCCCAGTATCCATGCTGCCCTCTTCGGCAGTCGGATCCACGAACCCCTCAGATATACCGCTGGTCGGCAGTGCCACTGCATTTTCGTGCTCAGTCGAATCTAAAAAAACGTGGATGAAATTTTCAATTTTTTAGTTACTAAAAATAATTTAACTATTAAATTCATAATAACTTGACACTAACTTTTACTATTTCACCATTTTTACTTAATAAACACTATTACAGCATTAAATCTTAAAGTACCACGCGACTACGCGCAGTAAATGTTCCCGAAATATCCATGACACTTAAAACTTGGCTTGACAGCCCAAACATTTATTATTTCAATACAGTTTCAAACAGCAAACCTTCAGTGGACAGTAGCAGACTTTTGCTGTCGTCAATGTTGTCCAAGCTGAACTCTTGTGCCATGGCAGACACCAGTTCGACGCTCACCACACGGCTGCCACTGACTTCATTGGCAGGCGGCGTGGTGTAGTAGCGAATTTGACCTCTGCAATAAAATACAATCGCCATTAAACTATGAGAGCATAAAAATACATAAGCGGGACAAGGGGGTTGGAGGGGGTCTTTTCTCCAACGCCCCCACCCCCCGAAGGCCACCTCACCCCCCTAAACAGGTGCTTCAGCCCCCCCCCAGAATGTGTGGACAGCGGTTCGCAACGCTCACAGACTAAAAAAAAGTTGCTCACCATAGGAAATTCAGCACACACCAGCCCCCCTTCAAAGTTCATCAAAGAACCCAACCCCCTCACCAATATGCTTGTAAAAATTAAATAAAATGCGGTATGTATTCAGGTCTAAAATGAAGCTTTGACTTACGCACAAGGGCAAAAGACAAGTAAAACTTGGTTTTTGAATAAAATGCGTATAATGTGATTTCGAAAAATTTTGTAACTTAGCTAGTTAGCTTCCGACAAAAATATTATTCTAATATTACAACTATAAACATACCAAAAAATACTTTTCAGCCAAATATCTACCAAAAAAACAAAACTCAAAATTTCATTCCGCAATTTCATAGAAAAAACTACAGAGTACATGTTTCAACAATAATTATACCATTCCAATTATATACACTAAGGGCCTATTCCTTTACGATTAACCGGACTGGACATTTTTCCGAGGTTTTGGAACGACAAATCGGACTAAACGGACTAAAAGAATTAAAACCCAAATCATAGAAAAAACGATTATAGATGTACCCCAACCACAACCAAAAAAGTGTTTCAACAATAATTATACCATTCCAATTATATACACTAAGATACCTGCCTAAGCACTGAGCATGAAGCCTAATCTAAGGGCAAATCAGGCAAACCTGAAGATGCGCAACCATCACAACTGTCATACAATTAAACTTAATCTTCCAATCTTCCAATCACCCACTTTGAAAATTCCAAAAAAATTAACGTAAATAAGTAATAAAAAATAATTCAAATAAAAATCAGCACCTATTCCAGTCTTTGAGCACGTGCTTAGCAGCGGCGATGGTGTCGGGCACTCCGCCCTTTCTGAGCTGGCCCGTCCTCCGGGCGATCAGCGACAGAAACTCGTTCGCACTCGTGAAATCACTGATGGAATATTGCAGCATCAGCTAAACAATGATAATTAATTAGTAATTAATTAATTAATTAACATTATTGCTTTACTAATAATTAAATTACAAGTTTATCAAATTGCAAATAAGTTGAAAATAATATTATTTGAAAATGTCATTACTAAACTTGCAAAATAGAACGAACTTCACTTTCAACTTAGCTAAATTTTAGTTAGAGTATCATTTTTTTACTTATAACCATAATATTGTGCGCTGATATTGAAATGAAATATGATAATTCCGGTTCTTAGGAACGGATTCGCAATAAAAAAAGCTGGGACTTCTACTCAATTCGTCCAATAACCATTTTAATACCACTTTTTATTTAATTTTTCTACTAACAATTAGATAAAAATAAATAGTTCTCGATGCAGAAGAATCAGTAGTCAAAGTTTTTTTGCAATCATTCAAATATGCAACAACTTCTACCTTAAAAGTTAAGGAAACTAAAAAGTTACCATTTCTTTGCTGCACTTTTTCAAAATGACTTCAACAGGGCCCACGAAATCTTTCAAAGTATCTATCTATAAAAGAATTAATGAGGATTACTATAGTATGAACAATGGTTATCATGAGTACACGTTAACTAACGTTAATCATAAATAAAAAGTCTCTAAGAAGTAAGACCCAATTACTGATTATTAAAATATATCATGAAACTTAACTGTATCAAAAAGCTAAACGAACTAATCAGAATCTAACCTAAAAATTTGCTAGCTAGCTAATACTTCACCATTAAAAACTGTAGAAAAAGACTTTACCTGACTTCTTTTATCCTTTACAATTAGTATGAACTATGAAAACATGAAATATTTCCAAAAAAAGACTGAAAATTCATGAAGAAATAATATGAAAAGACATACATTGACAGCATTTCTAAGTGCAAGTTCGGCGGGGTCTGAGAAACTTTTGGCAGACACCACGACGCCAGGACTGTCCAGCAGGCGAACGTGTTTGTCTAGCTCAATTTCCTGGATTTGTCTACAATTAAATATTAAACAGTCAAAAGTTAAGGAACTGAAATGAAATTCGTCCGAAACCGAACTAACGCAGACAAATAATTAATTTATATCAAGCAAAAGTGGGGCAATTTAAATCAATGTAATTTCGCAAATCTACAATTATCATAAAGAGTATACGAGAGGGTGCTTTTTTCCCCTCCGCTCCATGCTGTCCCCTGAACCAAATCATTTTCTGAATAAATAAATGAATAAAATTTCTCAAATCAAATATTTTGTAAACTACACCGCTGCTTCGATTAATTTAGACAATGACTGACAAAGATAACTATAATTCATTAAGCCTGTATGAGGCACCAACTTAAAGTTAGCCAAATACAAAAATACTGAGTTTTAAATTTGAAAAAAAAAACAGAAAAAGAAAAAAATAATTTGCCCAACCTAGTGACCCCTGGCGTCGCTCCCACAGCACAGCTTTTGGATCTCTTCAGACTGTTTATCACGCTGCTTTTTCCCACGTTTGGAAATCCTGAACAATAAAAAGTTGATTTACAACAATCATAAAACTGATGAAAACTAAAACTATTAAAACAGTTGTTGATGTAGTATAAAACTGGCTTTTTTTATCAGAAAAAGTTCATAAATGTCATAATTTTCTAATAAAACTTGCTTGAACACGATTAAGATAAGAAAAAAGCTGGGATATTCTGACCAAAGAACGAGATTAAACACTGTTCAACAATATCATTCTATGTAAATATTGGTTTTTTATAATTATATACCAATCAAATAATTAATGTCATTATCACTCAAAACTTACCTGAAAAAGATTTTTGGTAAAAAGCTGGGTTATTCTGACCAAAGAACGAAATAAAACTCTGTTCTACAGTCTCATTTACCCATACGTATATATTCTTGCGCATAATTATTGATATCTTTCCCCAATCCTATGAATAGAACCGTTATACGAATTCACATACATGTACAAGTAAATCAACACTACCACCTTAAACCAAAGATCTTACCACACAACGTGAGCACACTCTGTTTCACGACTTACCCACTATTCCCACCCGAATGCTGGTCTTGATATCCTTATTGCGGCAATAGTTTCCCAGGATACGCATCAAAATATCTGCCCCAACACATTTGCTGGTATTAGACGCATCTGTGCCCGCACGTCCCTAAAACAAGCCAAAGTTCCCTAACCGTAGTTCTAAAACGAATATATACTCGAACAAAATGATGAACTTATTGATATCAAGAGGACATGATAGTGTCTGATTGTCCAGTTAACCTGCTAGAAAATGCTACGACAGCTTATTATAGCTTATAAGCCCCCCGAAACAGAAAAAGGGCCAATCAGCCGAAACCTGGACTAAAAGGGGTAAAAATGTTTTGCTAAAATGTTTTTGGGTAAAAATGTTTTGCTAAAATATTTTTAAACGATTTTTTATAACAATTAAATTAGATTCATGCAAACAACTTTAATGAAACTTAATTTCGTCCAAACGCACTAGTCTATTCTTTTGTTTCTGTGTGGCAGCTTTGAAGGCCACTGTTGGCAATTCTCGGCGCAAATATTTCAACCAACTTTCTATATTTTCTTTTGGAATCAAATCTAAAAATCAGAAAAACTAGCGTGATTACTAAAATGTAGAACTTTTAGAAATAATTTATACTTTTAGAACCCAAAAATTAGTGTGTTCAATTTTTTAAGGCGCAAAACGGCAGCACCACAGGAATAGATTTTAGTCATGACATATTATAGTTAGTTGGGCAGGTAAAAAGCAAAGTGAATTCACGTATTTCTAAATTTTTTAATATAATACAACTAATAATATGTAAATTAGATCGTTAACAATATGCAAATGAGCTACAGAAATATGAAAAATGTACTATGGCATGCATTCTCACCTATCAACAATTCTATAGTCATCATCCCAGCAATTTTCAGGCGCGTCTCTCAGTTTCTACTTCCTATCAACTTTATGATATTCTACTTTACAAAAAAAGCACCCGCCGTCGAGTGCTTTTATCTAAAGTAAATGGGTATCTAAAGTTTGACCGAAAAAATGTTGAACACTAAGACAAAACACAACATAATATTACGCAGTCATCACGAAAAGACCATAGGGTTCAGCAATTTTCGTCAGGCTTTAGTTATAACTATTTCCATCTTCCTCTGTAACCCACCAATTTTATTTAACAGCAGTATCAGTCGTTTGTTTGAGGACAACACAGTTTGTTCCATTTGCACGCAGCGGCTGCCCAACGGGTCGCGAGCGTCCAGCACTTCGATCACCACGTCTGCCAACTCGATCACCTGCAAAACATACGTGCTTGTTCCTACTTGTCCGTAAATCCTGGTTCCTACTGGTCCGTAAATCCTGGTTCCTATCTGTCCGTAAATCCTGGTTCATACTTGTCCGTAAATCCTGGTTCATACTTGTCCGTAAATCCCGGTTCATACTTGTCCGTAAATCCCGGTTCATACTTGTCCGTAAATCCTGGTTCCTACTTGTCCGTAAATCTTGGTTCCTACTTGTCCGTAAATCCTGGTTCCTATCTGTCCGTAAATCCTGGTTCATACTTGTCCGTAAATCCTGGTTCATACTTGTCCGTAAATCCTGGTTCATACTTGTCCGTAAATCCCGGTTCATACTTGTCCGTAAATCCCCGGTTCATACTTGTCCGTAAATCCTGGTTCATATATACTTCTTGTCCGTTTCCGTGAAGCCTGGTTTCTTCATTCTACTTGTCCGTATCTGTTAAGTTTGGCTCCTCCAGGTCCGTATCCTTGGAGCCTGGTTTGGTGCTTGTCCGATTCCGTAAACCTTGGCTCAACTTGGCCGCTCGAATTTTACACAGATCTTTAGACAGAACCAAATAGGTAAACAAACTGGTTAAATGAATAACCAGTACTAAACGAAAAAACAATAGCTGCACTTGTAACATAATCAACCATTATGTGCCACAAAGCTTTTAAACGCCACGGCATGGGTAATGGGCCACCTAAGGCCTAAGCTCTGGTAGTCTACCTGCCACCACCTCCCAATCATTCGTTCAAACTTGTCCGCCAAGCCGGACCCAAAGTAGTTGTCCCTTTCCGCGAATGGACTTGTCCGTATCTGTAAAACCTGGTTTATACAGTCCTGTTTATACAGGCTTAAGTCTTGACTCACTGTAGACTATTCAAACTACTAAAATAGTTGCTAGCTAATATAACTGAAGTTTTTGCCATACTACACACGTCTGTGATGTCTATAACAATGTATGTGCTCACCGAAAATGTAGCCTGTTAAAGTTCCTTACCCTTTTCACTTCAGCATAGAAGGCTCGCAAAGAATTATCTGCAATTTTATCATGCTCTTTGTAGTCACCAATATCTCCTTGAGGCACCAATGACTGCTGAACTAGGGTAAAAAACTTAATTACCACAAAATACATTCCACAAGCCGGTTTAAAAATGCTGCACAAATGGCCATTTTTGGTGAATTTTACGGTTCGTAAATATCAAAAACGTTCAAAAAATTTCCAAATTTGCTAGCCTCTAAACCCTCGCCTGCCCGCCGGTTGTGTAATTTTCTGTGTTTTGAGCTCCAATTTTACTTTTTATGCCACTCTAATCAATAAATTAGCCGTGTGTTTGAACGAAATATGCGAACATGTATCGTATTTCGTATTTGTATTAAAATTTCAATTACGAGCACATTAACACATTTCAAAAAATCGAAAATCATTCCAATCTAACCCCACAATGATTTCCTGGTTACGCCACTGTGTATAGCTATAGTTTAAACTAAGTCAGGAACTGATGTTTTATATACACGGTGAAATATACACATATAATCGGTGAAATCCTAATCAATCAAACCTTAGCTTCGAAAGCTTTGGACTGAGCGTTGGCATCCGAGACCAGATCCTTGAGATTTCGCTTCTGGTTGACCAGTTTCTGTCGCGCTGCTTGTCGTAGCTGTTTCAGCTCCTCTCGACGCTCACTTCGTGCTGCTTCAAGCTAAAAAATAAAGTTAAATTTTTTTAAAAGTATATATATATAATATATATACAAAATTATTTTTATTTAATAATAGCTTCCAGCTACTCTATTCGGAGGTGAGGCTTTGCAATTACATAAGTAAGACATAAAATAATAAAATATATAAAAATTAATTTATTTTAATTCTGTGATTTATATTAGTGCACATAACTTCGAGCAACATAATGCGCTCTTGTCTAAACCAGCGACAGTTTAGCTCTTTGGTTCTTGGTGAAACTTTCTTGACTTTTTAATGAGAATTTTATGCTTTTTACCGCTTTTTTGTCTGCACCTTCAGCTAATGTATAACAATAACTTATCTCTAAAAGTAATCCTTACGTCTTACAACTCTTACACTCATTTTATGCCAAACTCATGAAAAACATAACTTACATCAGCTTTAGCTTTCTTGGCCTCTTCGAGAATCTGTGGTTTGAACGGGCATTTATTGGGTATTGATGTGTCCACTTTTGGTCCTACAACAAAAATAATTCAAAAACTGAAAAACTCACAGAATATATCATACATCCCAGGAAGTCACATTTCAGAGATCGAAATCATGAAACTCTGAATATAAACTTTGGCTTATAAATCAAAACTTTAGCAGTCAGACAATAGGACTTCAGGCCTACAAGTTAGCGCATATTAATATCTGAACACGAGGTTTAAGACAGACACGAGTTTAAACATATATAGCAGGGATCGACCGGAACCCTAAAACTACCGGAACCGGAACCGGAACCACGTAAAAATACCGGAACCGGAACCGGAACCGGAACCCCCTTCAAAAAGACCCTATATTTTGCAATATTTTAAAAAATTTTTTGTTTACTTTTATACTCATATTTTTTACTACCCTTCTTAACAGTCCCCAGATTTTAAAATATGTATAGTTTTTACGCAAACAGTCCCTGCAACCCCTGTTTTAACCCTTTCATGCCCAGACGATCATGGGAGATACCAGTGGCGTACCCAGAAAAAAATTTCGGGGGGAATGACTTCAATGGGTTAAAATGCACTTTTCAGCAATTGTAATATGTACTCATAAAACACCTTACAAACGCACGATTATTGACCTACAAAATTGCAGGGGTCTGGGGAGGGGGTCGGTAGCCGCCAGAAAACATGATTGCAATTTTTTCAGTTTTTCGACCGATTTTGGTCAACAGGAGACGTATATATCAGAAAGTTTTTCCGACAAACTTTAAAACAAAATATGGCAGTGTCACATCAAACAGTGTATTACTCAAGTATATATATATAAATGTGGCATACTATACTCATGTAAACATGCAAATGCAGCATAATGTATATACTTGTGTATACATGCATAGGCTTTGATGAAAAACAATAACAAGGAATAGTAAGCCACAGAGCCGCAGGGGTCTGGGGGCGGCAGCCCCCAGAAAAAAATAGCGGAATTTTTTGATTTTTCGGCCAAATTTGGTCAGTTGGAGACGTGTCAGAAAATTTTCCCGGCCGGACCATAAAAACCAAATGGGGGACCCTTGTGTAAAAAATCACTGGGAAAAAATTTAGGGTGGGGGACCTTCCCCCCATTCGAGGAGGAGGACCTTAGGCTTTCATTCATTGTGGTAGTTAAAGTAATGCAAGAAATTGGACACAGAAGCACAGCATTGCTGATAAAGAATAAGCATTGCAACATAGTAAGAAATAATGCTAGAATAAAAAATACTATATTAATTTAATAAAGAATAAATACTATAAATATTATAATATTAGTTTTAAGACAACAAAGCACAAACGATAACAGTGTATTAAGCTACATAATGTACACTACACTAATGCTACACTTGTACACTACAGAATATTATGCTGGATGCATGAGCTTTGCTGAAAGAGAATAAGAAAGAAGACTAAGACTAAACTAGCCACAGAGTCGCAAGATTCTCGCCAGAACAAAATCTGGAGAAATTTTTGATTTTTAGGCCGATTGTGGTCAATTGGAGACCTATCGGAAAATTTTCATGGACGAACAACACAAAATTCAAAGCAAAATCTTTTGGCAGAAATTTTGTGGTTCCGGTTCCGGTACTTTTGAAATACCGGAACCGGAACCGGAGCCAAAAAGTACCGGAACCGGAACCGGAACTCCGGTCGATCCCTGATATATAGTATTTAACACGTTCAGAAGTATAAAAAAAGTATAAATCAAAAAGGCACGTACAATTGATTCACCCGAAGCACCCCTTCTCTCCTAAAATTCCGAAAGAGTGCCCTGCAGCCATTATTACCGTACTCGCCAAAGCAAAGTATATCCGCATTAGACAGGACCTTGCTGACCACCGGTCACTCAAATCTAATCCATATCATTCAAAAAAAAATTACATCATTTTTTTATTTCGAAAATTATATACTCACTTCTTTTGGCCTTCAACTTGGATTCTTTTCTGACTTTTCTATTGTGTTCACGGACCTGCAAAATTAATGTACAATTTTTAGCATACGTATATATATATATATAAACGTCGTACAGCTACATTCAGCATAAGAAAAACGTCTGAGCAAAAAACATCAACAATGTGCCACACACTCAACTGTAGTGTCGCTGTGACAAGGCTAAACAACAATTTGCCAGAATGGATTAAACAGACTAGACTAAATTTCACTTTGGCGATAATAATGGACAAGCGTTTTTACGCAACGCTACAGTCAATCGTGAACTGAAGCAATAGATCTAGGCTCGTGAGCACAGATGTACATGGGGGGGGGTCTGGGGGGGGCAAGCCCGCAAGCCCCCCCCCCCCCCCCCCAGATTTGAAATCCCGGGACAAGCCCCCCCCCCTCAGATTTGACCAGTCGGGACCAGCCCCCCTGTCTGAAACCCCAAAATCGCTTCAGATCGCCGTAAAATGTTTCAAAAATGACAAAAAAGCGAAAAAATCGCTAAAAATATCGGAATTTCGCAAAAATTTCCCAATTTTAGGCAAAAATTGGAAATTTTCGAGTTTTTGGGACAAAATATCGGGACAAGCCCCCCCTAAAATGCTGAAAACTTTGGGACAAGCCACTCCCAAATCGAGATCTCATCTACATGTATGCTCGTGAGTGAAGTATAATATTTATAATATGAGCGCAGAGGTGTCAGTTGATTCTATCTGTTCCACTTCGTGTTTACCGTTTCACATTCGCACCCAACTCAAAATGCTGTAGCGTGAAAAGAGTGCAAAATACGCCAGCCTGTCGCAAGACAATTGGCAATTGCTATTCTGATTTTTGACGCACCTTCTTTCTATTTCATTTAACAAGCTACGTTACCCAGTTGGTCCACAAAAGCTTCAAGATTAGCTCTTACTGAAAAGGCCTTTTTAATAAATTAATTAATAAAATATATGTACGTACGTATATATTGCGCATAAACATATCTACAGCACACAGTGCTTAGTTACTACAGTGCGACCACAACCACAGTGTATATACAAAGCAGAATACAATCTTTTCATTGAGAAATGAAAACATACCTTTTTCTCAATTTTAACTCGTTTGCGAGTAGTCAGCTTCTTGCTTTGTTTTTCTAAACAATAAAAATGCAAACATAACACACATTTTAATATAATATTTATACAAGCACTAAGCAGTCAATTTCTAGCATGAACGGTGGAGATAACGTAAAAACTACTAATAAAATTATACGTCCTAGTCCATAGTGATAGTGCTTGTAGAATACTTCAATTCACACAACGTACGTGCACCAACTTGTAACAAATCATGCATGACATTTCCGCTGACATTAACGAGTTAATGTCAACTAATGGCTGAAACGTATTACACAAATAAAAAAGTTTATGCACTTTGCAATAATATACCCACATATACACAGGAAAACCAGCAATCCGAATTCCCTATATCTAAGACTTCGGAAGATAATCGGACAGATTTCGGACCTATTTATATGGTATTCGTAGAGTTTTCAAACGTTTTAATGAAAGCTTCAGATGTCTTAATTTTGTCCGAAAAATTTGTAAATTATTTAACAAAGTTTTTTACCTAAAATTCGGATAAAATTGCGACATTTTCAATGTGTCTCAAATTTGTATAAATTTAATATAAAAACATAGACAAATTTCGGATGAAATTAAGGTGCCTAAAACTGATTGGCTAGGAGCCTCCTATTTACTGATGAACCAATCAACAGTGACATCTTAAAAATGCCTAAATTTTATCCAAATTTAATCCAAAAAGTTTTAGATTGTGTTTATAACTTATTTAAATAAGATTGAGACATCCAAACGTTTCATTAAAACGTCCAAAAACCCTCCGAAAGATGTCCGAAACCCCTCCGAATACCTTCCGAAGTCTTAGATGGTGATTTATAAGGAATTCAGATCGCTGGTTTTCCTGTGATATAACTCACTGTGCAATCCACGAGTCATTTTTGTTTTGCGTCTTGATCATCTAAATGCAAAAATTAGTATGTTAAAAGGTTAATGTCGAAGTCCAAAATTATTCATTGGGACAAAAAAATTTCAGTATATTAATGTCAGTGTGTGAACATATGGAATGAGGAGGAAAGCAATGGACGTTATTTTAGAGAAGCGCTTGTGGGAACATGTTTTTTATTGCATTCAAAAAGCATTTCGGTCTAAATGCTGTTGGGACTTGGTCTGGGAGAGTACTGCGCTTTTTTCGAGTCACAGGAAAACCGGATAAGTGCAGTTGGGGGGGGGGAAATAGTGGACCTATTTTTTGGAGTAGAGCATCTTGAGAGAAGCATTTTTTGTAATAGAACCCCTATCCATAAATTTGGATTTTCTGAGCTATGACCCCTTAAAAATTGCATTTTCAGTGTTTTTGGAAGTGAACGTAGGCCAAAGTTCGAAGCCAAAAATGGCTGTAATCTTTGTTTTTGGATGGTTTTGAGTGCGTTATGATGTTTTAAGGCATCGTCTAGGCTTAGTTGGCAGGATTCTCTAGGCTAAGCAGGAAGGCAGGATTTTTTCTGAAAATTTCGATTTTTTATTGCCTAAGCCTGAACCCAAGCCTAAGCCTGAACCTAAGCCTAAGCCTAAGCCTGATACTAAGCCTAAGCCCCATACTAAGCCCTAAGCCCTAAGCCTAAGCCTAAGCCCAAGCCTAAATTAAGGTCAACTTTGAATTTGGTTAAAAATTGGACGTTTCTCAAGCGAATTTGGCCAATTTTTTGGCAGGAACCCGGTCAAAGAGCCTTTGTTTTGATTCTAAAAAATTGTAAACAATAATCTGACACCATTTTGACACGATTAGAACGGAAAAAACAAGAGCTTCGGAAAAAAATTTCGAAAACGTCCCTCACTGAGGATTCAGATTTCGGGGGGTCGTATCACAGAAAATCCAAAAAATAAAATAGGGGTTCTTGAAGCAAAAATGCTTCCCCCAGGGTGCTCTACTCAAAAAAATAGGTCCACTATCCCCCCCCAACTGCATTTAACCCGGAAAACCGGTGGTCCGAATTTTCTCTAAATCACCGTCTTACACTTCGGAGGTATCTCGGAGGTTATTAGGAGCTTTTTATACATATTTCGTAGCGTTTTCGGGTAGTTTAATTGGTTATTCGGATGTCTATTCTCAAAAATTGGAATTTATTTAAGACAAAATTCAGACAAAATTCGGACATTTTTAAGATGTCTTATTTTTCTATAAAAAGCCTATTAAACCTATTAGACAGAAATAGGGTAAATTTAAGATAATTTTTCGACATCTTAATTTTCTTTTAAATTGTCTTAAATTTGTCTTAATTTCAAGGAATCATTTTTGGAGGGTTTTCACAGAAAATTAAGACATATTGACTTTTGCAAAGTCAAGGATTATATACAATTTGCAAGGCAGCATATACATATACATTTAGACTGCACTCTGCTACTGTTCACCGGGTGGTGGAGGGACATATTTACTAATATTTACTAATATTTACTAATATTGAAAATGTCAGAATTTTGTCTAAATTTTGTCTTTTTTTCCAATTTTAATTTTTGAAAACTGGTTTATAGATTTTTTGGACAAAGTTTATACATCCGAATTCTCAATTAAATTGTCCGAAAATGCTACGAAATATCTATAAAAAGCTCCCAATAACCTCCGAAGTGTAAGACGGTGTTTTAGAGAAAATTTGGATCACCTCCTGAGTAGAGTATTTGCGTGCGTGAAGTTGGCAGACAGACACTTTGTCTTTGTCAGTACAAGTTCTGAAATATGTTTTTTCTCTGATAGCTCAGAATTTGTACTATTTTGTACCATAAAACGACCGCATTTTGTACAAATTTGCACGAGGAGCACAAATTCGCGGAAGTGTCACTGAGCTCTCCTTCCTGCAAGGCTCATCGCGTGTGAGAGTGTGAAAACGCGAGTGCGTTTTCAAAAACACTCAAATTTAGCCTTAGATTAGGATTTAGGCTTAGGCTTATTCCCAGTATTATTATCGGGCTTAGTTTGGGCTAAAGCTGAGGCTTAGGCTTAGTTTTATAAATATGAAATTTATATGTTTATGTGATGAGCCTTGCAGGAAGGAAAAGCACGTGGAACGCGGAAGTGTTTTCAAACTTTACGATTTGAACCAATTGCACACATACATCACAGGATTGGATAGGATTTCATCTTAAGGTGGCGCTCCTGAAATGTGACTTTTCAAAAAACGGCAGTCTGCTGCCAATTTTTGATGCCTAATGGCAAGCTGGACAGCTGGTGTAAAAGTGTGTCCAAACACAAAAAATGAAGTTGATTGATACAAATTAGCATTCACTGTAGACCAAACTTGACTTGAGTGGAATTTCGGCTTGCGATTTCTGTTCACAGCAAGATAGCTGTTACACAATCAATAGCTCATTTCGTTTGCCATAGGGTGATCGAGCGGTCGCAAAATCTCATTTTTGATGAATATGATTTACATATATATTGAAAAACACGAAAATAAATTGAATTAGATTTTCGAAAAACGTAAATTTAAATTTCTTAAGGGGGCGCTCCGGGAATCAAGGGCCCGTATTCACATACTAAGTGTTATTCACAAACTACACAGGAAAACCAGTCCTCTGAATTATATCTGAAATTTCTGTAAATTAAACTTTGGTTCAGATAAAATTCAGATATCTGAATATTATCTGAAAACTGTATTAAAATTTTCAGATAAAATTTACAGAATTTTGACAAGCTCCGCCTTACAGCAATTATTTTCACAGAAAATTCATGTCTGTAAATTTTATCTGAAAGTTATCTGAACAGTTTTACAGAATATTCAGATAATCTTCAGATCTGTTAATTTTCTCTGAATTTTTTTCAAATAATACTCAGATATTTTTTATATCTGTAAATTTACAGTTAAATCCATCTGAAAAGTTTCACCTATACTTCAGATGTTTTTTATTCCCTACAAAAACCTCTGAAAAACATCTGAAAGTAGTGTTCTTAATTTTAGGGGCAAATTTCAGGTATTTTTTTCATTGATATGACGTTGAAACCGTTCTGCGTTGCCATGTCGTTGCATTTTTCCAAATTATCTGTATGATTCATGTGTGTTTCTTACTCTGTCAAATATAATTTACAACTTATACATTATACATATATATTTTATTTCCCGCCAGTTGGGCAGCGTAATTTGAGTTAAATATTGTACAAATTTGTGTTTCGAATTCATGTTCTTTTATTAATTATTGCAGATTTTGTGATTGACATGTTTGACATAAAGGCATAGAAAATAATACAATGACACCGGTAATAAATGAACCAATAGGCCATACACAATAACGAAAAAACAAACACAGTATAAGGGCAGAGCATAAGGTGACAACTGGGCTGATGAATTAGCTGTAAAATGAGTCTGAAAATTATCTGAAATGTTGCGAACACCTACACCTGTTGTATCTGTGGCAGCCAATGACATTCTCTGAATGTTACGTGAATTTTATGTAAAATTTTTCTGAAAAACCTGTTAAACCAAGCCAGCATAGTGTGCTGCCTGCATGAACAATCTCTGAATATTATTTGAAAATTCTGTCAAATTTGTGTAAATAATATCTGAAATTTATCTGAAATTGACCAGCAGAGACACAGCGTACATGTTGAATAGCTGTAAATTTCATCTGAAAATTCTGTAAAATTTGTGTAAATAATATCTGAAATTTATCTGAAATTGACCAGCAGAGACACATCGTACATGTTGAATAGCTGTAAATATTATCTGAATTTGCGGTGAAAACTGGGTGAGTTTTATCTTAATTGTACATAGGTTTATTTCAGATAAAATTCACACAATTTTCAGAGTTTCTGAATTCGGGGTGAATGGCTGTAAATAATATCTGAATTTTGGGTAAAATTCTGTAAATTTTCTGTGGATTGTATCTGAATGGAAAGGGTAAATTATATCTGAATTTTTTCACCCAGAATTCAGATATTAATTACAGATAACTGAGATATTTTTGATATCCACTTTCTTCCTGTGCTAACGCTAAGCGTTTGCTAAGCGCTAAGCGCTTAAGTATGTTTAGCATGTTAAAAGGTCAAGTTTGTGAATAACACTTAGCGCTTATAAGCGCTAACACTAAGTGTAAACACTAAGTTTAAGCGTTACACTTAGTATGTGAATACGGGCCAAGGGCCCGTATTCACATACTAACACTAACGCTTAAAGTTAGTGTTTACACTAAGTGTTAGCGCTTATAAGCGCTAAGTGTTATTCACATACTTAGTGTTTATTTAAGCGCTTAGCAAACACTAACGCTTAACTTAGCGTATCAATTTTGTATTCACATACTTAAAATTTAGTGTTTGGCTTAGAATTTAGCGCTTAAGGTGGTTGTTTCGTATGTGCAGCTTTTTTTGATGAGCTGTTACTCGGTTGTCTTAGAAGCTATTTATTAGCGGTTTTTTGCATTTTAATGACCAAAAATGGTACCTTAAGCTCATGTATTTGTTTTGTTGACAATTTTGACAGTTTATCCAAAAGACGCTGTGAAAAATCTCAAATTTTGCATTTTTTCATGTTTTTGCGCTATGTTTGATTATGGAAAGAATATGACTTGATGAAGTTTAATTCCAATTTAGTCTAAATTCGCTGGTAGGTGTCTCAATACATGCACAGTTTCATTTGGATAAGTTTTCAAATTGCTTCAGTACTTTAAATCTAATATTCAAAACAGAACTTTTTTGAATTTCGTAAAACTTTATGGCTTGAGAAAACAAAAAGTACAATTCCTATCAATAATTGCAAAAAAAGGAATCTAGATATTTTAGTTTTCTTCATTTTGGTTAAATATTATTAATATAGACTGCACACATAATCAGCAAATTGACACTTTCGAGTACATGACGCATCTTTTAGGAAATGAACTCGTATGCGTTGCCATGGCAACCATGGCAATAAATTCCACCACCATAGTCTAAAATAACCTGTTGTCTTCCAATATGACCGCTAATACATTCAAACGACAACACGGAAGCTAGGTAAAACGAATATAAAACATGACGTCTTGTCACGTATTTTCGAGCGTTTTTTCTCAAACATGGGGGTGATACACTTCAGAGCTTATAACCCTGGTTATATAGCAGTTGGTAACATGAGTTTTGACACAACACTGTAGTACAACTTTATCTAGTTTGGTGCCTAGTTTTGAAAATATGTATAGCTTAAATTTTACATCACATCATTTTAAAGTGAAAATCGGAGTTAAATTCAGAAAGTGTCAATTTCCGGAAAACAGTTGCAGTTAAATTTGCGTTTTAACGTCCCAAACTGATCTTAAGTAAAATATCTAGTTTCCTTTTTTTTAGTTTAGTGAAAATCAATACTGTTTTTGAGAAAAAGTTATTTAAAAATTACGAAATATTGTAAAAATAGCCAAAAAATGCCAAAAACACTACTTTTTTTGTTGTAACTATAGTGTAACTGACTATAAAGAACCTATAATTTGCCCATATGTTTGCCTAAAAGTGCCTCATATGTGTGCAAAATTTCATAAAGTTAGCTGTTGGTTAGAGCGAATCGCGACAAAAACTGCACATACGAAACTACCACCTTAAGTTTAGGGACCTCGGGAGCTCCCTAAGCGCTAAGCGCTTAGTTAGGGGATGGTGTGGGGAAGGGATAGGGAGAGTGGGGGAGGTTTTTGGCCGCCATGGGAAGAAAGGGCATGCAATTTAGGATATATTAGTGACATTTTCCGACCAATTCGATCCATTTTGCTCGTTTAATCGCCAAAAAAATAAAAAATGCACTTTGTTGTCCAAATTCGTTTTTTTACATTTTTGAGTAGAGCATCTTAATCGAAGTAATTTTTCTTCAAGAACTTCTATTTGAAAATTTATATTTTTCACGCAGTGGCGGATCCAGGGGGGGGGCCCACGGGCCCCGGGCCCCCCCCTTTGGCTCTGGGGCCCCCCCCTTTGCCAAAGAGGGCCCATAGAAAAAAATTTCCGATACCTCTCCAATTGACCGAATTTGGCCTAAAAATCAAAAATTTCCCCAATTTTTTTTCTAGGGGCTGCCGCCCCCAGACCCCTGCAATCCTGTGCTCCATATTTTTTGCCTTTGTGTTCTATTAAAGCCTGTTTATGTGTATATGGGTGCATTGTACACTATTTATTTGCTTAATACACTGTTTAATGTATCCTTTTAGATGTCTTATCGCAGCAAAAATGACATTTTTAATGATTTTGCAAAAATGATTTTACAACAACTGTTGCTTAGAAATGCTGTTTCATTGGAAATGTTATTTCAAAACTCCAAAAAAGGTCCAACCTCTGGGGCTGGGGGCAGCCGCCCCCATTCCCCTGCAAGCCCCTGCAAGCAACCACTCGTCCACTCTGATTTTTACAAAAGTGTCGCTTAGAATTGCTTCTTGAATGGAAATTTTATTTCAAAATTCCAAAAAAGCTCCAGCTTCTGGGGGCTGCCGCCCCCAGACCCCCGCAACCACTTTGATTTTTTACCATAAGTATTGCTTAGAATTGCTTTGTCAATGCAAATTTTATTTTAAAATTCCAAAAAAGCTCCAGCTTCTGGGGGCTGCCGCCCCCAGACCCCTGCAACCACTTTGATTTTTTACAATAAGTATTGCTTAGAATTGCTTTGTCAATGCAAATTTTATTTTAAAATTCTAAAAAAGCTCCAGCTTTTGGGGGCTGCCGCCCCCAGACCCCTGCAATTGCTATGACTTTAGGACGTGTTGCTCTTTTTCAGTGCAAAATTCACCGTCTAAATTCTACAAAGCTAAACCCCTGCAGACTGGCGCGCCCTGTTAGTTTGCTACATTGTGTGCGCGTTTCACCCCCCCCCCCCCCCCCCCGCTTCCCCCGGTCGTCGACCATCAGTACAGCCCCTTCTTCGCGAAGTCCTGGATACGCTACTGCTATGCAATGTGTAAAATAACACATAAAACATAACAATCGACACTACTAAAAAAACGCCTCGCAAAAATTTTTTCACGCTCGCTACCCCCCCCCCCCCCGGTCGACACCCAAGGTGGGGCCCCCCCCTTTGAGAATTCCTGGATCCGCGCCTGAATTTTCACGATATGCCCCCTGAAACATGTAGAGCTGATTTTGCATTTTTCAGGAATCCACTTGCTGAAAACAGTTTTTACAAATGTATAGTTCGAGAAAAATATATATTATTAATAAGAAATAGTAATTTAAATAAATCTACAATCGGATTTATAAATACCAAATGGATATGCCGATAAATAACGAATTCCGGATCCACATCAAACAGGGAGCGCACTCCAAGCCAAAGCCAAAACTAAGCACAAAAGTTGCTAAACGCTAAGTTTAGTATAACACTAATTTTTAAGCGTTTATTTTGTGAATAACAGTTTAGTACAAATTAAGCGCTAACACTTAGCAAACGCTTAGCGTTAGTATGTGAATAACTCTTAGTATGTGAATTCGAGCCAAGGTTTTGGGCCGTATTTTTTACAAAAAAGCCAAAATGACCTATCATTCTTGAAGGAAAGTTGCCCAAAATACTATTTCTGATGTTTTGACGTGCATATCTACATAGCAAAAAATTTGGAAAAAATTGGACAATTTACTGGTTTTATTCGACTTTTACACAAATTCAGCAAGTAAGCCAGTGCATCAACGCTTTTTGAGGTTTTCCAAACAAACGATACGTAGATTTTATTAGTCGTAATGAAAAATTAAAACAATTTTATTGCGTTCTGTGCAAAAAAATCCCACAAGAAACCATTTTCAGAAGCAGCAGACTCAAATATAGGCTGTGTGAATACAAAACCAATTTTTCGGCATTCGATTATAAAATGCTGGCGAGATATTTTTCTACAAAATTTTGCACAATTATAGTCTTAGGCTCTGCGCAGTTGAACAATTTTTTAGTTTTTTTAAAATAAAGCTTAGAAATTTTTTTATATGAATTCTATTGCTCAGAGTTCGACTTCGAAAACACATAATGACATTTTTTATCCAAATCCGACATAAATGTTAAAAAACAAAATAATGTTCAACTAGAAAAGCACATAAGCTACATTTTGGTATATAAAGTGTGACTATACGTAAAGTATAAGCAGAGTTATCGTTTGCCGAAAATTCACTCACGTTTGGTGCTCTGGGAGTCATGTGACATGATCACGTGATTTGAAATTTTGCCTCCAGTGTTCTTTTGCGCCATACTACATATACGTAAAATAAAGCTTGACATTTGCCAACTTTTTTGCCAATTTTCGATGTAACCCCCTTAAGGGGGCGCTCTGAGTAACTTCCGATAATTCAAATTGCTATATTTTTTTGTTTCTTGCTGATACGAACTTTTTTGCTTAAGTTTAATCAAGATGAACACCAGGCAAGCATTTTTGCAAAGTTTTATGAGTCTCGGAACATTTTAGCAAATTTTATGACTGCATCAAAATTGAAATTTTGAAAAATTTGACTTTTTTGAAATGACGTAGCTCAATGGTGCCTCAACCAAATTTAACAATCTATAGCTTAAATTAAAGACAATTATCTTGCCGAGGTGCCATTTTTGTCGAATTTTCGTTACCGGCGACAATTTTTTAGTTATTTTAAGTTCTATCAAAAGTGACGTTTTAAAAAGCCTATCATATTGAGCCAAATCATAATAATTACAATTCAAGAAGTTCGGCACCTCCATATACGTCTGCTTTAACAGTCTGCAATGTTTCAAGCTGATCGGTTTTCGCAGCTGATAGTAATCTTAAAAAAATGGACGCTATAGCCCATTTTCAGAAACCTGAAGTTTGCCTACACATACGTATTTTCCAAAAAATAGAGCTAATTTTTCTGTACTAAAATCCGTTGAGAAAAGCTTCAGAAGCCAAAAAGTAGCTAACGAAAAATTAGTTTGAAAAATAGTGCATTTTTGTCAATATTGGTCAACGTATTTTGGAAATTTTTTTAGAAAGGTTTGCCTACACAAACGACTTTTTGAAAAGTTGCAACTAGCAATTAGCTACAAAAAACTGTTTCAAAAAGTACAAAAAGCCATATAGAATTTTTTGGTATATTGATTTGAAGATTTTTTCCCATTGAAAAATAGGTTAAAATTTCAAGTTGAACCAAATTGGACGTTATATACATCAAATGAAAGCTAATTTAATTTGCAACAACTTTTCTTCTTGAGCTTATTAACAAAAACTTACGTGAAAAAGTTTATCGCCCAAAGTCGGTTATTCAGAGCGCCACCTTAAGGTGGTACTAACGAATGCGCAGTGGTTTTTAGATTTTTGAATGAATTTAACTAATTCAAACTGTATTTTTTGAAAATAAAGTCTGTAAAAAAATTGATTTATATACACAAAATGGTAAATGAAGTTAGCGGGATCATGCGAAAAACTTTTAGGATCAAGCCAAGCCAACAAGCCAAGCTACACAACAGGAGAATGAAAATTTAACAGTTCTGGACACTTTTCTAAGCGCATGCGCAGCGCATAAACATAAAAATGAAATAAACACGAACACACTTTCGCAAATTTTATAGACCAAGAATGAAATTTTTTAAATTGCTTGTATTTTTGAGCAGATATAGAACCCGAAATTTGAGTGTGAATAGACACTTTTGACTTCGAAAGATCATATATCGTTTAATAATTGACGAATCATAAAATCGTGCATTTTGGGTCTAGATAATTTATTTTCAAATATTTATGCCATCTTTCGCATGTTTTTGTTGTTTAAACTCGTCAAAAACTGGCCAGATTTGGAAGTGCTTAAAAGAGACAAATTGGTCTACTTTTAACACGTGCCATACAAATCATCTTTACAGTTATAAAATAAAAATTCACATAGATGTAGAAAAAAAGTAGCACTTTCTAACAATATAACGAATGTGCTCTAAAGTTAATTAATTATTGAGTACTAGCCTGTTGAAAAACACTGCACATTCGTTAGTACCACTTTAAAAGTTTTATATTACTATATTTTCGTTTTAAGGTGGCGCTTCGAGAATCTGTTTTTTGCGAGTTATTTTTTTTTGAAGCGAAATCGACCTATGGTTCGTGAAGAAAAGTTGTTTAGAAGGTGTTAAGGATTTGATTGATGTGTATGCCTCAAAATTGAAAAATTTTGAAGATAATCCAAAATCTGAAGTTTGCGTTTTTGTGAATATTTTTTTAATACGACCAAACTGAAAAAACCGTGCGCAGGAAATCGAGGTAAAACTAAATTACTTTCCTTTTTAAAAATAGACAAACATAGTTGAAGCAAGCGTCTGTCAAATCAAGCCATTCAGCCAGAAAAATATAAACATGCAACAAGCCAAGCAACTTTTCAATAAAAAACAAAGTTTTTGCCAAAAGGCACAGATTCCAAATCGCACGTTTGAGTTGAGACATAAAATTTTGACACAATATGTAAGAATAATCAGAGAAACTAAGTTTTGTTTTTTTAATAAATAGACTTTGAAGCGAGATACTGGTTGTTAAAGTTGCATGAAAAGTTAAAAATCGTTATAACTAAAAATTTAACACGAAATTCACAAAACCAAAAATTGATCATCTCAGACGTTTGAAAATCTTTCAAACGAGCTATAGATTCTCCAAAGTCAGAAAGTTTGAATTGAGTTATGTGTGCCTTGAGAATTGGGTTTTCGCAAGTCACGTGACAGACACAAAAAATGAATTGAGTCAAATCCTTTTGCAAAATTGCTCAATTTGATACCGCGCACCTTGCTAAATTAAAATATAACCATGAAAGTAAGAATTTACAATTTTAGAAATACGTGCAAATTCTCGGAGCGCCACCTTAAGGTGGCGCTCAGGGGAACCGACTTTGGCGTTTAATTTTTTTCAGTGACATTTTTTACCATAATGTCTTAAAGGAAAACTTATCAAAACGAAAAAAAGCTTTCATTTAATGTGCATATTGTGATAAAAAACTTTTAAAATTTTTTGGACAATCTTGTAGCCGTAGCAAAAAAAATTGTTTCTATATTTTTTTTACCGCCCTCACAGCTGCGGTGTCGCTCGGAAACGACTCAAGCCGTCCTCAGCCTGAGAAGGCCAATAGGATTACCCGTGGCTTACCAGCAGGCGTTGCTTCTTTAACATATTATGTGTATATGTCTATGTTCGCCTGGCTGTGGGGGGCCACCAAGTAATCCGAAGGTTCACGCGGGAGGAGCAGGAGGCCTGGTTTTACTGGCGGTCCCGTGTCGCCTACCCCAGTCACAAGATTCCGATGTCCATTATACTAGGACAGGTTACGTTTCTATTGTTAGCCCCCTTTTTATGTTTCTGATTAGGCTTGGCTGATTGTTGCATGAGTGTGAGCTTGGGCTATCTTGTGACTGGGGCTCTCCTCGCAAGCCTTTTGGCCTTGGCGCAAGCAACTGAACTGAACTCAGGGGAATTCCAAACGTTTTGTGTTTGTGTAGCATTTCTTTATATAATAAAGTATTCAAAACTTACTCGAAAATCACGACAGTGTCTTCTTTTGTCGTAGTCTCAGTACTCACCGTTTGTTTAGTTCTTAGGGACGTGCCGGATATCATTTTGGGTTGTACCGAATCAAGTTTGAGCTAAGCGTAAACTCTCAAAATGTTTCAATTATTTTGTCAATAATATTATTTATACTAGTCTAGTCTAAGTAATTCTTTAAAATGTTAGTGGCGGCCATCGGCTCATTGAAGATCCTCTGTGGTTAATGAAAATTTCAGTTGAAAATGATTAATGAAGTTAGGACAGCAAATTAATAGAAGGGAAGTGAAGTTTAGCTAAGAATCTTTGCAGTAGAGCAGTTTTTTTCACACAAGAAAGCTTTATATATGTAGTACATATTATGCAGATATGCAGAACTTACATACATTTTATCACGTAAACGTAAACGCGGAAGAGACCTTGGACATGTAAAAGACACTAATATCTAGACTTTCTAGGCATGTGAAAGCAGAAGTGACAGTGTTTAAATTTTTGTGATTTATCTTAGTCTATGAGGACGGTAGAGTAAAATAGTGTGAGACATATAAATTGTAAATTCATACACATTTAAAAGTACATTTCATCAGATAGGTATACAAATAAATAAAACATAAGTGTGGTGACTTACACGTAAAATTAAAAACTCTTAAACAGTTTATTTATGTATTATGGGTTAATGAAAAATTTATTAAGTTTATTATGGGTTTCCATGTAAAATGATTACTCACATCACTGAAATTTGCGGTCTTTTAGCTTTAAATTGATGTATTAAACATAAGAATACGTTGAAGTTTTGCGGAGTTATTTAGCCGTGAAAATAGCAAATCAAAAATGAAAAACCTACAAAGCTGAAAAATCTTCGAAAATGTTAAATTTTTGATTTAATTTCTTAAAAAATTGAGAATGGCTTTTGGCAACTTTTTCAACGGAAATATGCAGTCCTAGAAAATGTCTAAGGGCCTTTTCACAAATTATATTAACTGGATTAGATTAGTTAGTTAGTTAGTTAGAAATTTATTTAGCCCAGATAAACAGAAAGCAAAAAAAAACAAAAACAGGGCAAGCAAAATAAATGGCAAAATCATAATCATATCATCCCCAAAAGTGTTATTATTAATAATTCGGAGCAAAAAAAAAAGAAAGATAACATCAATAAGCTTTAATATAATAGGACCAAAAAGGGTAGGAATGGGCCGATTATCCGGCTGCTAATGACCTACCCCGTAAAATTGGACTAAAATTGAATGAACTTAGTCGCTGTTTGAAAACGCACAAACTAGGCGCTGACACTATGAAATCGGGCAATGAGTTCCAAATCGGAACTGTTCGAATTGCAAAAAAGTTTTTTCTAATATTGAGATTACATCTAGAAACAGTTAATTTGTACCTGTGCCCCCGAGTATTGAAAGACACTGCGAACGAAAAAAATGAACAGAAATCAATATTAGTCAAAGCATGTACAATTTTGTATACCATAATAATATCACGATGAAGCCGACGCTCTTCAAGAGATGGTAGTTTCAGTACTGCTAAACGTTGTGAATACGAAAGACTGTAAAGACCTGGCAATTTTTTAGTAAAACGTCTTTGTACTTTCTCCACAAGGTCAATGTCTTGTAAAAAACATGGTGACCAAACTTCTGTTGCATATTCCAAACTTGGTCTGATGAAAGTTTTGAACATTTTTAGTAAAAAATCAACATTTCGAGACTTGAATGCGGAATACATGTAATTGACCTTGACAAATCCATATCGGGCTATAGCTTCACAATGATTTGAAAAAAGCAGACATGATGACAATGTGATACCAAGGTCTCTTATGGAATTGACTTGAGGAATAGGTGAATCATTAATAGTATAAGTTTTCATAGGATTTTGTCGACCAAGATGTAACGAGGCACATTTATGAACTGCTAACTTCAGCTGCCTCTTGTCAAACCACTCAGCAATCACATTAATATCGAATTGAAAATTGTCTAAATTGAAGTTACTATCGAAGGCTATAAATAACTTGGCGTCATCAGCATAAAGTTTAACTTTTGCATAATTGAGACAATTTTCAACTCCATTAATATACATTAGAAACAAAACCGGGCCTAGCACACTACCCTGCGGAACACCTGAACTTACTTTGCATACCGCTGATTTAACATTGTTAATGGACACATACTGCATACGATCAAACAAATATTGCCTAAACCAGGTAAAAAGAGTTCCAGATATACCAAAAGATTCTAGTAACTGTAGTAGTTTAACATGACTGACAGAATCAAACGCTTTTGCAATATCTAAATATAAAACATCTACATTTTCGCGGTTGTCAAGAGCAAGAGACCATTCATTAAGAGTGACCAGCAACTGATCAACAGTAGAACTGTGTTGTCGAAATCCAAATTGATGCTGACTAATCATTGAATTTTGATCTAAATAAGCTACAAGTTTATTACATACAATTGACTCCATTACTTTGGAACAAGTGCACAAAAGGCTAATCGGTCTATAGTTAGAAACATCACTTTGGCAACCTTTTTTATGAATTGGAACTAATTTTCCAGTTTTCCATTCAGTTGGGAGCTGACCGATATTAAAACTAGTATTAAAAATAATTGATAGCGGTTTAGCCAAGACCGTTGCCAGTTTAACAAAGAATATTTGCGAAATATTATCAGGACCAGAACTGAGTTTCTGCCCTATTTTCTTTAAGGATTGCAGAACAAGATCCTCAGTAAAGACGATATCAGATAATACAGTAGTAACAGGAGTGAAAATTGGCAAGTCATTGCCATCATCATTAGTAAAGGTAGAACAAAAGTATTGATTGAAGATTTCAACTTTCTTTAAGTCGTCAAAAATAGGTTCCATTTTGTGCATGATAACAGGTATGTTTGCCGTTTTTCGGAATTTTTGACTAACAAACTTCCAAAACTTCTTATCGTTCCCAGAGAGCAAAATTTTGCTCTCCATAGCAAACAAATCAGCACGCTTAAGTTTTCGAGCTAAACACGCGGCAGCTTTCCAAGCTTTCAAATTTTTTTCAGTTCGATTCAAAGAATACTTCTTATGAAGCTGCTTCTGCCGTGTGTGAGCTCTACGGGTGGCAGGTGACCACTTGTATACAAAATTAGAATGAACATTAAGCGGTACATAATTATGGATACATTGCCACAATAAATTCTTGAATTTGAGCCAGATTTCATCAATTGATAAGTCATTGCTATTGCAGAGGAATGTGTCCCAATTTACAGTTGAAAGCAGTTGCGAAATAGCTGTATAATTAGCTTTGCGAAAGTTAAAAAACTTTGGATTTGGATCGGAAATTGCATGTTTAACATTAAAGGGTCCAAAAAAACCAGTAATCAAGTAATGGTCAGTTTGCGTGAAAGGTGCGTCGACAGAAACATTGTAAATAAAATCGTTATTACTAGTAAATACAAGATCCAACATATTGCCAGCCACGTGTGTCGAGTTTTGTACATGTTGACAATAACCAAGCTCATACAACAGTAACAAAAAATCACGTTCAGAAGCTATAGCACCAGCTAAACCAGTGGTAGAGTCATGTAATAAATTAAAATCACCAATTATATAGTAGGGCACACAGAATTTGTTAGGAGCTTCAGACGTCATGTATTCAGATAAAACAGATGCTAAATTTGATAATGATTGAACTTTATCTGCTGATGGTGTGCGATAAACAACACAAAGTCTGAGCTGCTTTGCACCACAATTAAACAAATCAATGATAATTAATTCAAAATACTCGTTTGCCACAGTGAAAACAGTAAGAAAATCATACTTTTTGGGAACTAGTAACAAAACACCACCACCTAATCCAACACGATGGGTATCATCTACACGTAAAACATGATGATAAGAAAAGTTAGCCAAGCACAGATCAAAAGTGACATCTAACCAAGATTCGGTAATAGCGCATAAACAATTTGAGTTACAACTTAGGTAATAATACAGGTCATCTAGCTTATTACGGATAGACCGAACGTTCAAAAGCGAGAATGGAATAGTGTCAATTTTATCAGAACCTGAAGAGTCATTCAGTTTTTCGGCAGTGTTGGATGCCAAGCATTTGTTTGGGGTGGACGAGAGATAATTTTGCCGTTCCGAATAATAAGATTCACTTCGCCTTGTTCACGACGGGTTTTCAGCTCTTCTCGTAAACGCTGGTCTAGCTGACGCTCGTTGAGGGTCATATCAGTTCGAATATACGGCTTGGAACCGACGAAATCGGGATCATTTTGAAGGAGATTGGTGCCATGGGTCAGTAGTAATCGACGTTCCAGAACACGACGATCGCCGAAACAAATTTTTAGAATGCGTTTGCCGGGTTTCCGTCCTTCCCGGAAAGTCGAGACCAAAGAGTCACGAGGTATGCCCAAGTTATCACAATAGGCACTAATTTTTTCAAAATCCAGCTTCGACTGCTGCAGTTGATTATGAGGATACGTTTCAGGTATGCCAACGGCAACCAGATTGAATTTTTTAGTCTCCCGTTCTAGGTGTTCGGTCAAAAATTCCATAGAAACTTTCGTTGCAGCCTCGGTGGCAGCTTTAGTGGCCGCTGCCGTGGCCACCGAAATCACAGCTTCAATATCAAATTTAGAAGCTTGCAAAGGGTAGTCAGACTGGAAAGGATTAGGAGAGCTAGGAACAGCAGTAGACGATTCGTAAATCCAGACCTTTTTTGACGGACTTGCATCACGAAACTTAGCAAGTAAATCGTCGTCAACAGAATTAACGCACAGTTTGCACACATAGTGAGCCGGTGTCTCGTTGAGCAACTGATCGAGTTCAGTGATTGATGAAATGCCAAGGCAGCGGTAATGAATGAATGATCGACAAACGGAGCACTCGACCATTGCTTTGCCATCAGTGGCACCGCACCAGCATCGGGTCACATTATTAGAATCTGAGCGAGATTTAGTAGCTGGTTTTTGAAATTTGGGAGGCATCGTAAAATAAATTGGCGTGAAGAATCGGGATAAAAATAACAATTAGGGAAGAAAATATACTAACACGTGTATTGTAATACGAACAGTACAGTTGGCTATGGAGAAAACAAAAATCGATAATCCGTTAACTGTACAACATTTTGTTTTTGTGCTGCCCTTTGTGGGCTTGATTTGGCGCCCAAATCGGGCTTTGTGTTATTGTGTGGCCCTTTGGGCTTTGATTGCTTTCGTGTTCGTGTAGCCCAATTGGCTGTGAGTTTGCATTTTCGTGGGTTTCATAAACCCTTTTTTTCCTCTTCTATCGTGTATTTGTGATAGTTTTGTTAACTGTCAATATGAATATGCTTGCTCTGGTGACCGCACTCTTCCCATAGGGAAGGGAAAGTCGCCCTGATTTATTACGGAGAAATTATTGTGGGCCAACAATTCTATACAGTCCACTTGCTTGTTTCGGTTGGCCAAATTTCCCCACAAAATGAGAATTATGGCCTATGAGACTATGGGGCTGTGGTGTAGTGATAGCATTCTTGTCTTCGAACAAGCAGCCCGGGGTTCGATTCCCGACGCCTCCATTTCGTTCATTCTTTCGAAATTGGGGTCTCTTCTTCCTTTCAACACATAAACGCTAGGACAAGAACAGTATTAAATCAACTATTGAGAAGTTTTAGCATAATAGTTTCGCCTGACTTTTTGTATACAAACTGAACTTGCTTCACAACTAAAATTGATATCTTAAAACTGCTTAAGGACAAAACCATAAGAACAAAGATAAGGACAAGTATGAACCGGGTTTTAAACAGTTACAACACGCGCTGTCAAAACATGGGACCATTAAAGGCGCAGTCTCATACAAAGAAGTTTGACTTTTGCCTTAGGCGTTATAGGAGTAAGGTTAAAAATATAACCTTACTTTACAAAATATATAATAGTAGCAGATTCTAGAAGTGAGAAAGATTAGCTTTTTACTGAGTTATAAAAACAAAAACCATTGCAGGCTAAACATTTTTTTAAGTTTTAATTGCTGTTACTAATGGTTTTACAAAGTTTTACAGAAGTAAACTTTCGAACCTCAAGACGTTAAGCGGCTTTGATAAATTAAATGAAATGGGTAAAAAAGTAAAGATTTTACCTCTTTTGGGTGGCTCAGACAGAAACCCGCTCAGGTAACTTATGTTCTGCCCATTGCGTTAACCTCCACAGGATTAGTCCTGTAGGGCTTACAAGCTTTACAAGTCTTACAATTGTAACAATTGTAAGTGCAAAATCAGGTGATTCGTAATGAATTTATATAATGAATTTATACGACGAACTCGTAACGAATCACCTGATTTTGCACTCACAATTGTTACAATTGTAGGACTTGTAAAGTTGAGCAAAAGGCCCCTGGTCCCATTTAGGCGTCCGATAATGGCTGACCGGCTGGGTAAATCTTGCTTCATGGCAGGTCGGATTCGAACCGCTGAATAGCGAATACATAAAACAGATTATATTATTAAAACGTCTTTAGCAGCTACGTATAACTTCTTCAATGAAAACATAAACATAAGTAAGGTTTTTACGCGGCGGCCTACTGTAGTACAGCAGCACAGTTTAACACGTATCTGCCGTTGCTGTGTATTGTTACACTGTAAGAATTGGTAGGTCTTAAATTTGCATTCTATGTGTGTGCGTGTGTGTTCTTAGTGCGAGCTAATCTGTGTTATCACGCTTCTCGGATATTGTTATATACACGCGTACATATAATATACTCGTTGCACATATATGTTGTGCATACGTAGATAATAAAGTGCAGACAGATCAAATGATCGATTCCATGGCTGTCAAATGTCATGCTGTCATGCTAGCAAATTATGCATAGTGACAATGTGCCGAAACCTGTCAGAGCAGTGTTTCATAGTTTGTATATCAGCGCGTCAGAACCGTCATACTTTGCAGTCTAGATGGCAAACCATGGCTTGCCAGACTGGGCAGTGGGTATGCCATTGCGCACAACATCGTTGTCAGCGGTTACTTTGCAGCTGATTCCAGCTTATGCATCATGGCTTTCTAGCGTTGTACTTTCATCGGTTAGATTTTTGAACGGTTTTTGCAATAAAGTTAATAGTTTTTAACTTAAGAAAGTGAGATGCGACCACAAAAACAAAGTCAAATTACTGCTTGAAATGTTGTGTTAGTGTCAGTTTTACAAATTTTTTGCTGCCGCTTTTTATATTCGGCGAATATCCTAGGCGTCTTAAGCATGTCGGAACGAAATCTAGGTATCGATAATTAATTTTTTGTTGGACTATAGTTTAACTTTACTCCTAAAACGTGCTTGTTAACTATATAGCTCTACAGTGTGTATAGGAATACACACTGTTGCCTTGTATGTATGAGTACTTTTTGATCAGTGGTGTAACAATTTTCATTCTAATCCATTAAATGTATTTTAGAAATTGGACCTTAACCAACTGAGTAAATATGTGAGTACTTCAAAGTAGTGGCCAATTAATGAAAAACGCAAAGAAAAATAATAATAATAATAATAATACAGAAAGCATAAATGATAGAAGAGTGATGCCCGCCCACCTAGATTGTAATATACGCTTATTTCGACGTAAAGTTCGGCTTATTACATACCTATACACTTACATAAGTATGGATTTAACCTGCAGCACAGCAAATCTCTGTTCTGCTGAAACTTCAACTGAGCTTACAACCACGGTTCCAGCAAATGTACAAAATTCGTAGCGAATCAGGCTGTATTTCGTAATGAAATTATGGGCTAATCATATGAGAAAGTACTGTACGTAAAACCATGGTTTTATAAAGCCACCTTGCCAAGGAAAGGGATAACAAGCAGCAATTTTATGCAAAATTTATTGAGTTTTGATCCATGGCCACAGCAGAATTTCATTCATGACCGACAGTATGTAGTACATAAATTTCAGTGCAACATATAATCGGTAGAATAGCCATCAGCTGGAAGAAGTCCCTTCAAAAGAAGTTTAACCTGTCGCTCACATTTTTTCAACTTTCAGAAAGTCTTTAGATATTTTTCTTAAACTGTTTGTAAATTTTACACCGAATGAAGTTAAACAATAATATGTTGAAAAAAGAATTTTCTTATTTTGTGAAAAAAAGGTGTAGAGGATCAAGCCTAGAACTTTTGTGTGGACTGGAGAATACTAAACACTGCACTCCAACCATCAACTCTTGTAGCCTCAATTAGTTTTCTTATTAAGCCATTAAGTTTTCTTTTAAACAGCGCAAATGACAAAACTTGATCGGCACCTTACTCACATGGCCAACCCGATACCATACCCAAAAATAGTCTTCCAAGCTCCAAGTCTACCTAATTCAACCTATACACACGATTCCTTGATTTACCTGCAATGATAGGGTTTGCCCAACCTCATACGAAGACGCGCGGATCCACATCCAATATATGACCATGAAGGAATGCACTTATACAGTCTTACACACGCCTGACCCGACTGTTTCCCCAAATCCATCACACATTTTGTTCCCCAATTTAAGAAAAAACAGCGTGGCACCCCGCAACCCTCGGTTGACGGCGCCCCACAGGTTTCCTCAGCTTTATATGTGTAATTTGTACATGTAAGACTTGAATTTACCCAAACTTGAGCACAAAATAATTCCGACAAACCAACCCACCACAGGGCTTAGCAAAAGCAAACATCTCTTCGGTCAGTGCATGTTCTGTGGGTAATGTCACGTCATCATGGTGTCTGCGAAAGAAGAAACACGGTACATTTATGGCTTATAAATTTACGCCATGGTCTTTGATACCTCAAGTTTGGTTTAATACCTGTCCGCAATTGCGTCTGTACGCCAGTGCAGACTCATGGATGTAAATGCACCATTTTCTACAGCAACTACTTAACCATTAAGCTTACAGATTAAACAACACTGTGATAAGCGAGTACTCGATCAACTAGGTACCAATAAAACTGTTATTCTAAAATATGACTACGATTTTCTGATTAGAAAGTTATTTTCAAATGTCTTTGAAACCAACGTCAACTAGCGTTTTACTTGGTTTTGAGACGACTTTTGCTCCTTTATTGCTGCTTGTGTTGAATAATTTTGGAAGTAATTAAATTCATTACTTAGTTTTCAATAAATAAAGCGTCAGTCAATAAAAAATTTATTTTTAGAGCTTTAGAAAAACCATAGAAAACTACTAATTTCGGCATTCCGGCCCTACAGTAAGCTAGCTAACAGCAACAAACCGAAGCGAGCTGGCTGGCCGCCTGGGCCAGCTCACACACGATCACACCCTACAGAAAAATTACGCACAAACACGCACACAATTTTGCCACAGCAAATACATGAAGACGTGCAAATTACGCAGGGCAAAACAAATGTAAAGTCCTGTCGCTACTGAGGTAGCGACAGGAAAAACAAGTATAAGCCGGGCTTGATTTGAAATAAAAACTTTTGAGCAATACAAAGACCTGGCCATTTTTTGAAAACCAGTATCGAAAATCCGACGAAAAATAGATGCACCACTTACTTCTTTTAGTGGCATGACTTCTGCGACTACTACCTACTTGCTGCACTCTTGATAGCAAACATCTATGTTTAGAAAAGTTTTGAAAAGGTTTGATTGCAATTTATCAAAGTAGAAAAATGCCGTTAATACACCAATATACCTCTGAAATCTAAAGATATCTGTAAAACGCGAAAATATCGTTCTTCTTGCCAGATACATAGAACAGGGTCGTTACTCTCTTTTACGTCATTCACGTCAATCTGCCAAAAATAGAAAACGGAAATTTCAGTATTTTATTTTTTACGACTTCCTATAATTCATTGCAAAATAAGGAATGTTTTATGATAACTGAAAAATTCTGAGAAGTCACGGCAAACCATTATTTTTAATAAAACCATTTCATTGTGGGTTATGGATTATTTAGTTACCGGTAACATTTTGGATCATAATTTCCTAAAGAACTGTTTTAGAGTTATCAGAGCAGCCTTCAATGTGCATTTCGCTATAGCAGATTTTATAGAAATTCTGTAGAAATAAACGAAAACTTAGGCTAAGAAAAAATACTTCTAAAACATATAAAATACATATATACAAAAATGTTTGTGCTGGTTAACATTGTATATAATTGTCTTCTGCGGTTCCAAAAGAATGCTACATAGATCGTGCGAGTGTTGTTAAATTATGTTTCGTTGCGACAATGGCAACTCAAAATTGAATTACCAAAAAAAGATGATAAATCTTCGAAACTCGTCTCTTCAATGGAAGACAGGCGTAAAAAAATCTTCGTTTGGAGAAAATGACCTTTAAAGTCTCAAGTGTTCTATAAATCATATAAATATCTATAAATAGAATCTCTTGATCATGTTTTGCCTAGTGGACATCTGATACAATAAACTCTTTCTGTCAACAGATATATCATCACTCAGACGTGGCCTTTAGTATGCTTAATTACTGCTTAATTAGATACGCCAGTTTTGCTCAAATCAAAAAACTTTTATTCACATACGCCAGTATGTAGATACGTCAGTTTAGCAGAATTTAGTCAAATTGTATATTATTTTTCTACAAATTTGTATAGGTATGGTGTGTATGTAGATGCATGTGTATGACAAACTTGTAAACTGAGCTATACTTGCAGATTAAAAGGCATAAATTTTAATAAAGTGAACCATAAACATCTCATATCTGTCATGTGGAGAATCTTTAAATTTTTTTATCGATACCAAAATTATCAAAAAACTGTTCTAGTTTTGTAGAGTCACGTCACAGAGAATAATTGTTTCAACTTTTTTACTGATTAGATTGAACTGCTCAATGAAAAACATTTTTTGTACCCAGTTTGATGTTTTATGTATTGAATTGCCTGGCTCAGGGCTAAGAGTTAAATCGGCTTACTCTTAAAGTTTTTAGGCATAACTTTTAACTCATTTAGTTATCTCAAAGTTAGTTAATATATTACATGAATTCGAATTAATTTTTGACCTAAATACTTAGCTTCATTTTGAAACTTTAATTATATTCTTACTGAATTATGAACGAAAATTTTTATATTTCACGCAGTAGGAGAATATAATTTCCGTTCGCGGATGTTTTTTAGAGCATTCGCTTGAAGCTAAACTTCAACAAGCCAATTATTGCTTGTATGAAATCCCAACTTTAATTAAATTATTTCCTAAAAGAATTAAAATATCTCAAAGTGGGTCTTTTCCGCTATTTCCATGAGTCCGCAACTTGCTTCCTAAAAGTGAACTCCCCTTGATTTCAAAACCTCGAAAATATAATATGTAATGTAACGTCTACTGTATGTATAGTCGTTGTGTAATACGCAATTTTGTTTACTTTTTTACGCCAAGAAGGTGCTCGAGCACTGTTTGGCGCACGGATTCACATCTTCCTTGTGTTGTAGTTATACCAGGCTACTTAATAGAGTAGTTGTAGTTGTAGTTATACCAGTAACTCCAAAACAAGAGTATTCCTAAGCTACTTAATGGGTGGAGATCACCTATCTTACCATGATTATTTCAGGATTAAAACTAAGTTTAGGGCGAGTTTTGAGACCCAACTTCCGATCCCGGAAGCGTGGTGCAAAAGGGAGTTTTCCACGCTATTTTATATTACAGCAAAGTTTTTACTTGAGTGAAAATAAACAAGTTGTCCCTAAAAGGGGCAGGGTTCCTACCAAGAGATGAGAAAATCATTATCCGCGTTGTCTGACCTGGCTGGATGAGAAACATAACAGAAACATAAGCCGATACAGGTCCGTTAAAAGCAGCATAACGTGCAGATCCAGTTTTTACTCGGCTAATTATGGCAGGGCACATACCTATGGGAAAGGGTCGGATTAATTTTTGGTTCAGGTCGTACAGGGGGGTCTCAAGACTTGAAATTTTTGCGTCAGAAATGCACATTACGTCGGGTTCAACTTGGCGATCGGACCTGGTTCTTCTTTTACCGGTTCCGGTTCCAGGGTAACGTTTCCTGTCCAGGTTCCGGTTCTAGAAAATTGCCAATTCTGGGGTCGAATTCGGTTCCACTTTATTCAAGATTTACGTAAATTTTTACATATTTATATTTTAGAATTTTTTTCACTCTCTGATGACTTTGTAATTGACAAAATAACATGGATTTTAAAGATACAAATCAAACAGAGGATTACTTGAACTATGTAAACGCATTTGTACTGTTTTCCGTCTAATGTGACGTCGCATGTCGATAGCGCTCTTTGATCGTCTATCGTTTTGCTATATGCGCTATTTTTTAATATAGTAGACTAGAATAAGCAAACCAAAACCTTCAAATAATTTTGAACTTCATAATTTTAATTGAGAGACTTTTACGTAGTAAAAAGTGGCAAAATTTTTCACTAAGATAGTCATGTAATGGCAATGTAATGTGTAGTAACGTGTATAGCGCAAATAGCGGGTGGGTGGGGGTCGGTGGGTTTATTTGGGG
>JASANF010005388.1:0-22310 GCA_030248245.1 Trissonchulus sp. WLG1_4
AATACTAAACTAACTAGTAAACTTTATGTATGAACTTGTTATGTAATAATTATGCAGTTATACTTTCGTACTGAACCTCCTTCTGGGCTGCGGACCCAGTCAACACTACACGTGTACTAAACTACCGTAATCCTCTTACTAAACTTAGGGTAAAACTTAGACTTTCTTCTGCTCCCAAAAAACATAATTATCAATACCAAAAATGTTCAAAAGTCAGTCCATGATACATGTTATGAAATGACGAATCAAATAATACCAAACACGAATGCATTACTATTACTAATTACCAAATTACAACATTACAAAATTAGGGTCTAAAACTGCTCTTTTCACGCCTACGATTCTACTCAAATTCGACTAAACTTCACTATCTAACTTCGAATAACTTCAGCTGTACTACTTCGAATAACTTAAAACTTTCCATGATCATTCACTACTTTGCGCTCTACAATTCCGTATATTTCACATTCCACAAGACCAAAAAATTACTTAGTTATTAATCGCTAAACTTCGCTAATTACTTCTGTCTTAGCTTCCAGCTAGCTCGCCAATATCTGGGCTAATGCTATGGCTTAGCCCAGATATTGTTTACAAACAACTATCCGGCTAGCTTCTATACTCTCAGGGGGGACTTCCAAATCACTGCTTAAAACTGGTTAATTACTGATTACTAAAACACGACCCTCAGACAATACGGACAATTATCAATACCAATAATCATTATTAATACAGGGGCAATTATTACGACAAACGGCTTCAATTATTAACAAGGAGCACAAGGGAAAGGGGCGGATACTGGTTAGGGACATTATTACGTATTACTTCTACTTCCTTCAGTGCCAAATTCGTACTACACTTCAGGGGGGGGGAACTTAGGACTATAACTGACAATTAACCGAATCAGGCGCTCTCGTGCGGACATGGGGGGGATTGGGGTTTAGGGAAATATGCAAAACGGGGATTCCGCCTGAGAGTGTGGCCTCATTCTGCGCCTCGTCTGATCGCTAAACTACGTACTAAACCGAACAAGTAGCTCACTTCTTGCAGCTACAACCAAAACGGGACAAAACCTGTATCAATCAGGGGACTCGTTAACCCTGTTTTATTACATTGGTTTTGATAACTTTGTTGACTGGAACGGAGAAATAGGGTATGATCTCATGCATATATCTGCATGATGCTTGTGTACACCGTGGTCGGTCCAACACCCCTTTGTATTAAAAGAAAATTAGCAGCTTTTTCATCGTTTGATTTACGACTGGAAGCTCACCCATAAGGCTGGAGTTAGCGATTATTTGTGATTATGTCTTTGTTCTTTGTATTCTGCCGATGTCGGTCTCTCGTCCCATCATCTTTGTGACATTCCAGTCCTGTCCTAACTGAATTGACTCCCATTCAGATGTGCCATTGGTTCCTGTTCCAGTTCTGCTTGTTCTTTATGATTCCAAATTCTCAGCATTCCAAATTTCGGATGTTTAAATATGTCACACCATTTTCGTACCCCATGTCACTCCATCCTTCTATGCTCAGTTTTGTTATAGTACTACTAATATTGAATATTTATTGTTGCAATTATGCTTGTTTATAGGTTAGTGGTATTTCTTCATAATATTATTTCCTACATATTTGCTTTATCTTCCGTATGCAAGTTCTGACAATCAAGTTAACCGTTATTATTTTTATTGATGCAGAGAGTAACGTTTAAACTTCAGTAAAATTGCGATAACAATAGAGATAGAAAGTCTGCAGTCATGTCCAATAAATTACAAAATCAGATTTCTTCTGAATCGCCCTATGACGGTGGCGGTATCACCCCACGCTGTCATTTCCTGAACTTCATGTTCCACACCGATTGCGGTGTTTACACTGCCGGTTTGAAACAGGGCAAACTCGATCCGTCGTTTGCGACCCAGTGCTCGTTCAGTCACAGCCACGATACAGCAAAATAGTATGCCTAAAATTAGTAATGTTTCAAAATTGTTCATCCACTTAAGGGGGGGGGCTACCCAGGTCAAAAATTGCTTATTTTCACATATGTTACTCCCCCAAGGCACCCCAACCTCAGATAAGAACAATTAAGCTTGAAGGTGCACTTTTGGTTCAGTGCGTTTGTCAGTGTATTTACATAGGCAAAAGGGCGTACAAAAGCCTAAAAGTAGCCCTTACTTAGACAGTTCTAACCCAAACCACATAAAACCAATCAGACTGAAACTTGGCATAGTAGTAGCCCACATGTAAGCGCAAAATCGTATGATCCGGATTTTTGATATGTATTTTCAAATCCAAAATCGAGGGCGAAATGTGAAAAAATGGCCGTTTTTTGGGCACGCCAAATTTGAGTGATTTTACATTTGGAGTCATTGCTCAGGCCAGGGGCAAAAATTTAAAAAAATGAATCCTAGAGGTTGAGATATGACGTTAGGCTATCGAATCATGTAAAAATCAGCTTCAACAGTGTTAACAAAAATTTCGAGTAAAGGGACGCTTTGCAACCACAAAAAACTTTTTTTGCGCCTATGATTTACACGTAAAATTGAATTTTTGGGAAGCCCTAGTGAAAAAATGGCACAAGCATTGGTTCCAGTTTGTTACATAAGCGACGCGCCTTACCTAAGGCTACATCATGTGCAAATTTGAAGCGAATCGGAGAACCTAAAAATTTCACTTTTACAGGTAGCCCCCCCCCTTAAATTGTGTCCTGGTACTAACTTAATTATTTCAAAAGGCAACATTCAAAACTCGATTTAAGGGGGTAGTGTTGCGAAAGCAGTCGATTTTGCGCGACTATAAAACTTTTTCAGTGAAAGATAGGTCATTGTTATTTCTAAAAATATGTTTCAAGGCAAACATTTTTGCCAAGTTTCAGCAAAATTGATGCAGCATACAGTTAGCAGTGAAGCCGCAAAGTCGGAAAAATGACGTTTTGAAAACCAATTCACATTCGGTATTTTCGTCACAATTAAAATTTTTTTTGTTTAAATTCTTTACACAGACTAAAAGCACATATGCTCTAAAATTATGGTGATTGGTTCAAAATATTGGTAGATATTGGTAGTCTGGTGTCTGGCAGTATTTATTTGATACCATATGGCACTTCACTAGCTTCTCAGTGAACGTACAATTTCAAAGCAACAAGCACGTTTTGCGAGTAAAGTTAATTTACGTTTGGATAGATTTCATTGCGACATACTTGCAGTGCTGAGGATATTCTTCGAATATTAAACGCGGCAGCAAAATTTATTAAAGCCAACATTTTGAACTTATCCCATTGACTCTGGAGGTTCTCTGTCTAGGCAGCCAGACGCTGACACCTTCTAGTTGTTTAACCATTGCTCTAGCTACATGCATCGTAGAGACCTCGCAAAACCACCATTCGATAGAGTTTTATGGTGAACAAAACATAATCAGCCGATTGAGGGTCTAAAACGCACTGTTTTTTAGTTATAAGCGAAAGCGCTCATGGTTGAAACATCGTGAAAATTTTGTGCCATTGTTTAGCATGTAACCTCATCCTAAAGTACTAACACAGCAGCCGTGCGTCTGCTATAGTTGACTTCCAAAAACACACTACAATACAATACAATACACTACAGTATTCTGATGCACAAAAAGCTGACTGCCGGAGTTGCGATCAATTATCATAATGCGGCCAAAACGAAAATACCTACTACTTTTCCTGCGAAAAAAGTCAAATTTGAACATTGCTTAATTAAGCATAGGTTTTGTTGTGTGGCAGTAGGACTGAAGTTGGGGCACTAAATGGAAAGATCTAGTGTACGATTCCTGAAGAAACAATTTGAAGATCAGTCGACGACAATAAGCTAGTCAACTTTTATACGTTGGGTGCCTAAGGTTTGTAGTGCACACTGCACATGAATAGGTTAATAAACCGACATCTCTTACTTTCAATTTCTGGCCAATTAGGTCAGTATAAACTGTTCTAAACGTTCTGTTTAGATACTTTATAAATCTTCAGTAACTGCATTCCTAGTCAAAAGTCTGAAATCTGAATCCACGTAAATGGGCGACCTTCACTGTCGTGTTGTGCTGAGTCAGTTATTTTTCGCTAGATTGTGTGACAAGTTTGTGACCGGCCGGAATTTTCCGGGAAAAGCCGGCCGGCTGGCCGGCTAAAATCTGCCGGCCAGCCGGCCGGTTAAAAACACCGGCCGGCCAGCCAGCTTCAACCGACAGACAAAATCAGGCCGGCATAACAATCCGACAGGCTAAGTTTATGCCAAAATGACACTCAAGATTTCTCTGGATTCATCAATTGGTTTTGTGTAAAAATTCGGTTCGCGGCCGGTGACACACACTAGTGACAAGCCAAAAAGTAGATGAGCCGCTGACGACGTTGTGTATAAAGTTCGACGTTCTGTACTTCGGCAAGCCAACATCCCTTAGAATATAGACACCCTACTGCAGAACTTTAAAACTTAAATCACGTTTAAGGTGTCCATGATGTAAATAGTTAAGCACTAAGCACTGCAAAGTGCAACTGTAAAATAGCAAAAATGGAACACCAACTAAAATTAATGTAACTTGAACCATCCTGGTATGTTTTGAAGAATAATCCTAAACCAAGAGAAAAAGCTATTTCCACAAAAAGGACATTATTTGAAGCCGACCTCTTTAGATTCGGCAAACGCTTGAAAAAGTTGCATTTTGTGTCACAACGCTCAGAGCGCAAAGACATTTAAGGTGGTAGTTACGTTTTCGAAGTTTTTGCAATAATTCAAAAGTTACTTTATCGAACATAATCAAACTTCGCACGGACATCGCAAACGTAAATAGCAATATTTCAGCTAATTTTGACATTGATTCAAACTTTTACGGCTAATTTATAGCTAAAAAACTGGATTTTTTGTGTATTTTTTGAGGACTTACAAAATCGTATGCAAATTTTTGTGGCTCTTACACTACTCATAAAAGCCATTCAAAAAAGGTCTAACCCATTTTATTTTAAGAATATTTTCAGCTAAAATATGACATACTTCTATTAGTCGTTCTAGGCGATCTGTAACTTTGAAGTTTCTTACCTCAATTCTGACTTCTCATGCCAATATCACAAAATATCAATAACCACTTGGCATTATAATTTACATGTATATAGTCCCTTATGCATCCATTATACCTACAAAATTTGGTTACTATATGCCACAGCAGCCAAGAGCATTGGCAGTGTTAATAAACCCTTGCAAAAATTGCCAATTTGATTCAGTCTCCTGAAACGTCATTTTTTAAACTTTTGTACGCCATTTTTTCAACGGGTACGGGAAAACTGTGCTTAATGTAATATTAACTGACCCCAATGAGGCCCTATTTAACTGAATTAAATTTTTTTAAAAAATCCGTCATTTCTGAGCACAATGGGTGATTTCAGTTGAAGTAACCAATATCCTGTTCCGTTCATAAGAATGCGAAGACAGCTGATTTGACAGTAGCCAAATAAATTTGCCCTATACCTTTTTCGAATTGAGTGAAAAGGTTGAGTATTTTTTTAGTTACAGCCTACCAAAGTCATAAAAACTGCCGTTTCTTGACTTTTTAGAAAAATTTGAGGCAAACTTTTGCTCACTGTAAAAATCTGCTAAGTTATTACGTTTAGTTAAGCATACCAACAGTTTTGTAACACATCAACGTGCCTTTGGTATAAATTGCGTAACTGTATGCGGAATTTTTTTACCACAGTGAAGAAATAATGAAATACGGGGAAAAATGCATAAAATTGAGCTGATGAGCTTCAACAAAATAGTTGGCGTGCACACTATGAGTAACAGTGACTCTTGAAAAATTGTAATTTTGTAAAAAATAAGTTGATTAATAATATGCAAAAGACCGCTTGTAAATTGATTTAGTAATTGCTACAATATAGAACATTGAAAAAAGCTGCGAAAACGTAACTACCACCTTAATTGCAGGGCTGCCATTTGGCCTTGAATACCTTAGTTGATGACAACGGCGCGCTGATAAGCGATCTAGGAAACATTAATGCAAAGGTTTCGTTGCATTGCAATAGTGTTGCCATGAGAGTACTTGGCTGTCGTTGACCTACGTACATACACAATCTTACACACACCCACACAAACTGTGTGTTTTACTGACCTGCCAGCAGTTCTGTAACAGAAGTGCATGTTATCATAGAAGGCAGCTGCACTATAGTATATACGCGGCGGCTGAGGCCGCCGCGTAAAAAGCTCTCGTTTTGCAAACTACATATGAGCAAAACTGCATTGGCGACACTACCACCTTAACGTAATGACATTTAATATAATAACAAATCTAACATACCTGATATAACTTTGCACGAATTCTACATATTGTAATTGATAATGACAAGCACACCATTTAAATTGTTTTGTAAA
This sequence comes from Trissonchulus sp. WLG1_4, assembly GCA_030248245.1. NCBI lineage: Eukaryota > Metazoa > Nematoda > Enoplea > Enoplida > Ironidae > Trissonchulus > Trissonchulus sp. WLG1_4. The sequence continues at coordinate 6,366 of JASANF010005388.1, forward strand.
CTTTCGTTCAAAGAATATTTAAATTTAAATTGATTAACAAAACAATTAGAATAGTCGTCTTGTACTTAATTATATAAATGTGAACAACGTTTCACTCCAACCTGTTGCGGTGTTATGATGCATAAACTAAACAAATTTTAATCAAATCTGCCAAGTCAATTTTGAATCTGATGGTGTGGTCAAAAATTAGCATCTGTAGCAGAAATTTAACTTAATTATAACGTTGAAATATATTACCAAGAGCACATACAATGAGATAAAAAATTATATGTTCATTATATCTTTATGTAATCTTGTGACAAACCTACCCCACAATAATAGGTAAAACACCAACTGCAGTCTATCTAAACCAATAGGCTCAGCGGACTGGTGTTCCTTCGTCCGTTCAAAACACTCCATACGTTCATTTTCTCGCACAGCAGCGTGCAGTTTGTGAAAATAGTACCACCTCACATAGTCCACTGTGTCATAGCCAATGTTGAACAGAGCCGGGCGCCTAAAAACAACGCAAAAGCTTTGACGTTGCGTTGACGAATAACTACATAAGTTCACAAATCGATACCCCAACATGCTGTGCCCTAAGACAAAAACAAGTTTAGAAAAAGATCAAATTGCGAGCAACCAGAGTACCTACTGCGAGTAATCACAAAATTCATGTCACCTGTTTTGTCACAGGATTCAGCAATTTTTGGTCAAACTTTAGAGCGTACCTGCTTAGTGTTTAGAATTTTTTTAAACTACATACAGTGTTTTTTGTGTTGGCCAGTGATTGCATAAGTGCCTAGCACTTTTAAACCATGTAAGTGCAAATGATTACGTCATAGTGATATCTGGTAAATATCTTGACTGTTTTAAACAAACGTATAGTTTGCAGGTTATCGATTTAGTAACTAACCTTAAATACATGCCTAAGCTGCGCATTTCGGCGGAACTGTCAGTTATAGCAGTGTAACAGTATTGCAGTCTCAAAATATGTTCTACCAGACTGTCGCACAATAAGACATAGTTGGAACTACTCATAACCATCATCATTGCCTTTTCTATATCATTAACGATCAGTGGCGGATTTGACCGTCGCGATAGATCAAATTTGCCGTAAAAGTCAGGCAAATATTCATGCTCATTTCGATATATGCTCTAAAATAAATACAGGTTTTTTGTACAAAAGGTGTAGATCTAAGTATCTCACTGAAAAGCATATTGTTTGTGATGGGGCCCAATTTTATCGGTTTTGCACAATGGATTAAGTTTAGTTCGATGTTATGAAAACTTCTGGAAAATTAAAAAAATTGGTCCTCGACTTAGTTTGAGCTTTTGAACACTGAGGTTCAATGAAAGTTTGTCGGATTTGTTTTCGTTCAATATCGATAATAATGCTAAAACTTATTAGCAGTAGGACAAGTCATTGTCTTAACGTCATTTTCAGTAAATTTCATTACATCTGTTGTCAAAATACTTTACAGGAAGTAACAAAGCAGCAGCAAATCCATTGATTAATTTCTGTAATAAAATTAAATGTGTACTACTAACCTTAAAGTCATACCCATTTAACAGCAAAATTTGTCTTTTTCCAGCAAGAACCAAATCAGCTAATTGATCAAAATTACGAAATATTAACTTTTCTTCTCTTGCTGCCAAAATTATTGCAATATTGCTGGCGTATGTGTTCAATAGTACAGTAATAAGCATACTGTAGAGAAACACGCAAAATTTCACAAAACGTGGATATACGTTGAGATTCCATCGCGAGCTTTTTAGCTTCTTGAAGACATACAGAAACAAAATCAAAGAGCTGATAAGCAGAAACGCTATCCAAACTCCCGTGTGCATTACGGTTAGAAGATCGATTTTACGTTCCGAAACAGGAGCGCGGCGAATTATGGCTTGGTATGATGTGTAACTGAAACAAAACAGTAGAATACGTGCCTTTCATGTGGCCTTTAATTAGAATTCATAGCATTCATTTTGGGCTATTTAGATAAGATAAAGTAGGCTATTTAGATTTAGACGGATCTAAGCGGGCACGGTTATACACAACCGACCGTGTAAACCAAAATCTCTTTCCTGTGAACACTCGCTAACTTTATAACTTAGCGCAACTCGTCATTGGTTGGCTCGTAGTTTCTAGAACTTGTTTCTAATTGTTGTAGCAGGCTCAGGCTTAGCCCCAGCTTTAGGGTTAGGCTTAGAAAACTGTCACCGAATACTTCGCCACTTGCTCACTCATATTGTGAATTTTCTGCACTTACATTATCGGCACAGAGTAATCGAAACGTTCATTCAACTTTCTCGTAAAGTAGACTCTTGGCACAGTAGCGTCTGCGAAATCATAATCCAGCGCAGTGACCACGCTGTGGTGGCTGCCCATGCCTGATTTGGTGAAAACAAACTTCGGCGTGAAGTTGTATAGAGTGGCTAACAAGCCGATGATTTCAATATCAGCCCCCGGCGTGCATTTTTCTTGCTTCATGGTGTAGAACACACATTCATTGACGTACGGATCACCCGCTACTTCCACCACAAAACGAACTACGGTGGAACTGTCATTGAATGGTTTTGACATATCGGTTAAAAGTATTGGTGTCAATTTACTGATAAAAATCAGTAGTTGTGTCTCTTTGATAGCAGTGTTATGTTTCTTTAATAGAATTTGATACAACAGAATCTTTACTTAATATTATTGTCTAGTCGATGAATTTACCGGCACTTCTGCCGGATACTGGTGTTTTGGTCAACAATTAGCAAAAAGTTCACGTTTTACATTCACAGACATACAAAACTAATATTAGCAAGGTAAAATATTGCCCGTGTCAAACGGATGCATAATTTAGTTACAAAATATTTCTGTCAGAGTAATTACGAGAAATTGGACAGAATATTTGCTCATTAGTGTTACAAACTAAAGTAAAGCAAATATATTTATTTTATTTCAAAAATGCATATACACCAGGGTAAATAAATATGACAAAAATTAGTACTCTATGTAGTGTGAGACCACTGTGGAAAAGTAGTAAAATCTGCGTATCTTTTGAGAATTAAAAATTACGTGATAATGAGTTTACCAATTTTTCTGGACAATACTTTTCAATCAGAACGGAAATTCCAGCTAAAAGCATTCCTAAAAAACAAGAAGAAACATTTACAACTTCATTTTTGCAAAAACAATAAATTCAAGTAAGTTACTTAGTTGTTTTGTCACAATAAGGGATAATAAAGTGTTGCTTAGCCTGCATGATAGGTAAACGTAGAAAATCTAATGCTTTTTTACGCGGCCCCCAGGCTCCCACAGGGTAGTATATTCAGAATGTCAGGTTTCTGTGTTAATTCGGGTAGGTCGAATTTCCAGTGTTAAATAACACTGGAAGGGCAGGTAGGTCAATCTTGCGCTTGAATTTCGAACGGATCAGAGATGATGATCTCTATCCTTCCGTTTCCGAGTCCGTTGCTCTACCAGCTGAGCTAATTGGACTGACAGTAACAAAATCGCCATATGCAATCCAAATCACAGCACCTTAGCAAGGTGTGCAGTGTGTCAGTTAAAAATTGCCGGTAAGACCGAGATGTTGGACTTCAATAGTGATTTGTGTCTCCAGTAATGCAACCCTTGCCTCACAACATTCAGATTTTGTTAAAGAAGTTTTGTTATTGGACAATCAGTGAGGCTTAAAAATGTGCATTAATCACCGTTAACAGACTCATGATGGCCTCATAGTGTAGTGGTTAACACTATGGACTCGCGGTCTAGTGACCCGAGTTCAAATCTCGGTGAGGCCTAATTTTTTATTAATCTATCAAGTGATAATGCTATTTGGAATGTTTCATCAATAAAATTGTTATTTTAAAATTTTTATCGTTTACCAGTTAAGCTTTGGAGCTACTCAGCATTAAATGTGCGTGGGTATTCAATAACATAAACAATCAATTTATTTACAAATAATGGCCGCGTTTAATATTTCATCTGGAATATTGACAGTGTAGCCTCACAATGTAACGACTTCTCACTCAGCAGAAGAACTTGTCTTGAATGAATATTATATTTTCGCCCATTTGCATGAATAGAATTTTCACTGTATAACGTAGCAAACCCGCTCATAACATTAACTTAAAGAAATTAATTATTACCTGCAGCGAAGCCTCGAAAGACTGATTCCAATTGATTTGTTGTTATGGGCTTTGTTTCATTGAATGTTTGCATGTCAGTATAGCAATTGAACATTTTTTCTGCTTTAATTATCGCATGCACATGATGCACATAATACCATCTAATTATATCAGTTACGTTATAGTTTAGTTGGAAAAGTAGGGGCCGTCGCATATATGCACCGAACCATCGACCCTCTCCAGAATTATCAGGGATCGACGTGTAACAATACTGATACTTTAGAATATGCTCCTCCCAGGTGTCGCAAATCAGAACGTGGTCAGAACTACGCATAACCAATGACATTGCGTGCTGCATTGACTTGGCGATGATTGGCGGATTGTAGGATTCTGACTGGCTGAGACGAGCCCGCACTGCATCGGCCTCGGGATACTGATAGAAATCCTACAAAATTTTGAACCTGTCTTAGAACTCTCGTGAACTTTACATAGGGCTGTCCAGAGGGTAGTTTCAGAGGGTAGTTTCAGAAGCTTCTCATAAGTTTTTACATAAACCCTTTTAAATTGAATTCATGGAAGAACTTATGAGAAGGTTCTTATGAGCAGTTACATACAGCGTTTCAAAAATCTTGTAAAGGCCTATTCACACGAGGGAGCATGAGCGGGCGCATCAGCGGGCGCACGAGAGGCGCACGAGAGGCCCACGCACACTTGTCTACTGCATTGTGTGAAATAATGCAGCAAGCAGTGTGAAAATAGAATGCACCCGCTCATGCGCCCGCCCACGCGCCATGGCGTGCGCCATGGAGCAAAATGCGCCCTCGTGTGAATAGGCCTTAAAAGAAGAGTGAGACTCTCCTCCTAGGAGCCTGCGTTCTAGTGCAAGCACATGCGCTCGTCATTTTCGGTCCACCTGCTTAGGTTATATTAAACAATGCGTGCTCTAATCTGCACTCAGACGGGTATAGCAGCATAGATGCTTGAATGCACGTTAAGTCAACGTCGTTGACGCTACCTTATATTGCGCACGTGCACGTCAGAAGAGAAGCTCGCTTGTGGTTGGCCCCAAATCTGTTCAAAAAAAGTTGAACATGCATCCCAAAGAATGTCTCACTCTTCTTCTGTTGAGTGAGACACTATTATGTAGCCTACTCTTGCTCACATCACAACCATTTATTCTAAATTCATAGTCAACACGCAGGCTCATGAACTCACCTTGTAATTACTTTCATAAATAAACATTAATGTTTTTTTATTGTTGTAAACCAGGCGACTGAGTTGATCAAAATCTTCGAATGGTAATTTTGTCCTTCCACGAGCCAAAACAATAGCGATATTGCTTCCATATGTACTCAGCAATATAAATGAGATCATAACATAAATGAAAATACACAATTCCACGCTAGAAGGAAACGCTAGAGTTTTCCAGTTTAGATCGCGATGTTTACAATAAAAGCGGTTTATACACTTAAAACCAATAACTATTAAACCTAAAATAGCCAGACAAAGCCAAACTTGTGCCTTTTTTCTGGCAAAAAAGTCTACTTCTTCGTCAACAACTGGGGCTTTTCGGACAATTGCCGTGTATGTGGAAAACCTGAAATAAATTGAAGAAAATGCAAAAAACTGACATACAAAAATATCTAATAAAAACTTCTTGACAGATGCGATGTTCTGCTTTGCTTATCAAGCCAATTAGATAGACGGCCAAGATAACGCACAATAGGCTGATAACGGGTAAAGGCTTGATTTATATTTACATTCGTATGCCCATTCAGCCAGCAAAATATTTGATCATGCCATCGTTTAGTCCGAAACACTAACAGTGACGTGATTTTCCGCATTAAGGGGGCGCTCCGGGAATCAAGGATTTGGGCCGTATTTTTTAAAAACTGCCAAAATGACCTATAATTCTTGAAGAAAAGTTGCCCAAAATACTATTTCTGATGTTTTGACGCGCATATCTCCATAGCAAAAAATTTGGAAAAAATTGGACAATTTACTGATTTTATTCGACTTTTACACAAATTCAGCAAGTAAGCCAGTGCATCAACGTTTTTTGAGGTTTTTCAAACGGACGATACGTAAATTTTATTAGTCGTAATGAAAAATTAAAACAATTTTATTGCGTTGTGTGCAAAAAAATCGCACAAGAAACCATTTTCAGAAGCAGCAGACTCAAATATAAGCTGTGTGAATACAAAACCAATTTTTCGGCATTCGATTATAAAATGCTGGTAAGATATTGTTCTACAAAATTTTGCACAATTATAGTCTTAGGCTCTGCGCAGTTGAACAATTTTTTAGTTTTTTAAAATAAAGCTAAGAAAATTTTTTATATGAATTTTATTGCTCGGAGTGCCACTTCGAAAACACATAATGACATTTTTTATACAAATCCGACAAAAATGTTAAAAACCAAAATAACGTTCAACTAGAGATGCACATAAGCTACATTTTGGTATATAAAGTGTGACTATACGTAAAGCATAAGCAGAGTTATCGTTTGCCGAAAATTCACTCATGTTTGGTGCTCTGGGAGTCACGTGACATGATCACGTGATTTGAAATTTTGCCTCCAGTGTTCCTTTGTGCCATACAACATATATGTATAGTAAAGTTTGACATTTGCCAACTTTTTTGCCAATTTTCGATGTAACCCCCGATTCCCGGAGCGCCCCCTTAAGGGGGGGGGGCTACCTGTATAAGTGAAAATTTTAGGTTCTCCGATTCGCTTCAAATTTGCACACAATGTAGCCCCAGGGAAGGCGCGTCGCAGATGTAACAAACTAGAACCAATGCTTTTGCCAATTTTTTACTAGGGGCGCCCAAAAATTCAATTTTACGTGTAAATCATAGCCGCAAAAAAAAGTTTTTTGTGCTCACAAAGCGTTCCTTTACTCGAAATTTTTGTTAATACTGACGAACCTGATTTTTACATGATTCGATAGCCTAATGTCATATCTCAACCTCTATGATCCATTTTTTTTATTTTTGCTCATGGCCTGAGCAGTGACACCAAATGTAAAATCACTCAAATTTGGCGGGCCCAAAAAACGGCCATTTTTTTACATTTCGCCCTCGATTTTAGAATTGAAAATACATATCGAAAATCCGGATCATACGATTTTGCGCATACATGTGAGCTACTACTATGCCAAGTTTCAGCTTGATTGGTTTAATGTGGTTTGTGTTAGAACTGTCCATCTAAGGGCTACTTTTAGGCTTTTTTTGCGTGCTTTGGCCTATGTAAATACACTGACAAAGGCACCGAACCAAAAGTGCACCTTCAAGCGTAATTGTTCTTATCTGAGGTTGGGATACCTTGGGGGAGTAACATATGTGAAAATAAGCAAAATTGGAGAACTTTGATTTTTGACCTGGGTAGCCCCCCCCCCTTAAGGGAGGGGGGCTACTCAGGTCGAAAATCAAGGTTCTTCAAATCTTGCTTATTTTCACATATGTTACTCCACCAAGGCGCCTCTACATCAGATATGTAAGAACAGTTAGGCTTGAAGGTGCACTTTTGGTTCAGTGCGTTTGTCAGTGTATTTGCATAGGCAAAAGTACGCCAAAAATAATATAAGTAGCCCTTATTTAGACAGTTGTATCACAAACCACATCATTCCAATCAGGCTGAAACTTGGCGTAGTAGTAGGCACTGCAGTAGCCCACATGTATGCGCAAAATCGTATGATCCGCATTTTCGATATGTATTTTCAAATCTAAAATCGAGGGCGAAATGTGAAAAAATGGCCGTTTTTTGGGCCCGCCAAATTTGAGTGATTTTACATTTTGCGTCATTGCTCAGGCCATAGGCAAAAATTTAAAAAATGGATCATAGAGGTTGAGATATGACGTTAGGCTATCGAATCATGTAAAAATCGGCTTCGTCAGTGCTAACAAATTTCGAGGAAAGGGACGCTTTGCAACCACAAAAAACTTTTTTTGCGCCTATGATTTACACGTAAAATTGAAATTTTGAGAGCCCCTAGTAAAAAATTGGCAAAAGCATTGGTTCCAGTTTGTTACATCTGCGATGCGCCTTCCCTGGGGCTACATTGTGTGCAAATTTGAAGCGAATCGGAGAACCTAAAATTTTCACCTTTTCAGGTAGCCCCCCCTTAAGGTAAAAATTGACCCTAAAGTGGACGGACTAGTCGGGCTAAATGTTGAGCTCGACTGGCTTTGGTGCTTCGTTCTGTACCAGGTGGTTGTCAGTGTTTCACTGAGCGGGGTCAGAAATGAAAAGACGGTCTATAATAGAAGTATGGGTTATGGCACTGTGGAGCGCGTTGAAATTATTAGCTCCAGAAACCTGCCTAAATTGTTTTTGTTTTGTTTTTGTTTTTATTTGTTTTGTTTTTCAGCTTATTTTGTTTATCAGAATCTTATATTTTCGTTAAAAGTCTTATATTTTAAGGATAGGGAGACAACTGACCCTATCGGCATAGACGGTACTAATCGTTTATTCCTTTTGGAAATAAAGTAAAATCTTGGCACAGTAGTGTCTGCCAAATTATTTTCTACCAATTCGAAAATTCTCTCTGACGCTCCATAGCCTCCGGCGGTGAACACAAGCTCTGGTTTAAATCCAAATATCTGCGCCATAAAGTTGATCACTTCGATATCTGCGCCCGGTCTGCATGTTGAATACGGTACGCTGTTGAAGAAACACTCATTAATATAGGGCCAACTCGACAATTCCAAAGCAAATCGAACCGTAAGCGAGGTGTTGACCGGTTTCATGGTCGAAGAATACTGATGATATCACATTTTTTTTAAAAGTATTGATTTTAACAACTTCTAATGAAAGCACAAGACACTTGACACTGTTTTGTCAACTCTCTAAGTAAACATTAAGTAGATATATTACGGTAACTGGACTCATAAATATTGGACACCAAATGTAAAGTTAGAATCGAATCGAATTAATTATTTGAATTAAATAAATAAACAATTACCTTCCAAAATTATTTTTCTGTCACTTTTAAAATAAAGGGAAGGTTTCATGGTAATTGATACAAAATTTGTCGCATGCAAACCGCGTGTCGACTCTATGTCGCATTCAAAAACGTACAATTTTTTAGATTGTATGTGTGTCTACTATGTAGATAGAATTTTGGCGAAATTACTTACATATGTGGCCACTGAAAAATAGCTACCAATGGTCACCAACTATGAGGTAGAAATTTGTTTTGATGTTTTTTTCTTTATTAATTTTTCTCGTTGGTTATTGGTGTTTTTTCTCAGAAGTTACTTGTTAGTGGAATGTTGTGGAAATATCCGTTTTATTTTCATTTTTCAAGTACATCCCGTGGCGCCCTTAGCGCAAGCGTAAATTTTGACAGATGCTAAAACTGTAATATATGTAGATACCTACCTACTAGGTTAATTAGCCCTAGTGCATGGAACCTTTTCAATCGAATCAAATAGGTTATCGCCTATTTTATTTCGCAGCTGTCAGGTGCGATTAGCGTTTTTGTAAATCAAAATAGTTTTTAGGTTCTAGCAATTGAAGCCTTTACTATGCTAAGTAATAATTCTAATCATGACAATTACAACTGCTACCAATATGCTTTAATATTTGAAATTGTTGTGACTGTAAACGCCTTTGTTAACTTGTAAAGTACCAATGCAAAAAGTAACAACTACAGGCAGTTTACTACTTGACCACAATAATAACCGCGGAACACAAAAAACGGGAGTATATGCAAATGCAGCCACAGTAGGCAAAAACACTACAACGACTAAGACGACTGTACTTAATACATATCTAACGTAATGCTAGAAGACTTAAAATTGAAACTGGGACTTCTAAAAACTGAAAGTGTTCTGAAAACAAGTAAAAAGCAATCAGCGACAAAACTTGTAGAAATCAGAAATGAAAAAATAAAAAAATCTATCTTTCAAAAAATTATTAAGTTTTCACCAATAAAACTTAAACATTTCTATCACTTCTTTTTTCTCATACTTTTCTATATTACTTTTCGTATAAATAACTTTTTGTAGTACTTAAGCAGTAACCCTATTACCTTGAATAAAGCCCCGGTCTTGAATAGTGCTTCAGCCATGAATCACCAGGAAAAGCGATTACGAAAATAAAAAAACCCTGGGGCCTGGTGCACAAACGTATTCATGAGCAAATAGTGCAATAGGTTCATACCTATTGCCGGCTTTGGGTTGCACAAAACAATATGTTCATAAGCAATACGCATATAGGCTGCGCAGCATTAGTTCAATAAGTTGTTTGTCATAAGTGCAATAAGCTCACGTTGCACAAAGAGCATAGTGCCTATCGAGCCATATTGCAAAACGCTTATGAATTGTCGTTGTTTTACAATAGGCTGAGGTAGTACCTATTAACTCAACTGTGTCGAACTTCCGCACGAACTTTTTGTACTTTTGAAGTAGATAGATGTGCTCGTGCTGCTATGCATACCCAAAAATTCTTACGATTGGGTTCAGAATTTATTAAGATTTTCGAAGTTGAAATAAATTGTCCTATCAAAATTGAAAAAAAGCGTTAAAATAGCTAAAAAAAAGTATTCAAAAGTAGGTGGTATTAACATCATATGAAAGCCCAGCCATTTTTGAACAACTTTTCTTCAAGAACTGTTGGCCAAAATCGATGCTGAAAAAAGTTATTGCAAAAAGTTTCACAACAAAACACACACGCACACTCAGACACATATTAAACCGGACGCTGGATTATGCCAAGCCTATTGAACTCAGCCTATTGTACCTATGAGAATGCAGCCTATTACAATAGGTTTTCTTTGCAACAAAGATTCATAGGGCTTATAATTTATTAACTTATGAACTCATTAACATAATATGAACTTATTGCTTATGGCTTTTGTGCAACAAGCCCCTGGGGCTTTATTCGAGGTAATACTGTATGTACATATATTAGTAATATTCAGTAGGAGATCTCATAGCGCGAGCCAATGCGGATGCGGAATAAATAATTCCCACAATGCCAAAAAGCAATCCCATGCCCGCTACGATGTAGTCCCATATAATGATGCGCTGTGGCAGTTCGGCACGTTTTAGTTTGAGATGAAAAATGCAGGGCCAAATAAAACTTAGCATGCAGCCGGTAAAATTACCGATCAGTCCCATTAGCAGGGCAAAATGTGGGACAGAGATAGCCATGAAAAGGGTGAATAGAACTAGACAAACCCTTAGTGCTACACCCCATTCTCGGAGACTCCCATCTTCGCCGAAACAGGATGGGAAAGGGGTTTGGGGTTTTCCTTTGAAAAATGCTGTTTCTAAGAGTTCAACAGCGGCATAATAGGGCAAAGGATAAGACAGCAGTGCTTTGACCACTAGAATAAGGTTAATTATAGTTTTGAAGTCCTGTGTGGGTAGATTATTTGTGACCTCTTCCTGGGTGTAGGCACCAAAGGTCACAAACCCAACAAGGCCAAAGATAGACTTGAATGCCCCAGCAGCTATGTGACTCCACTTTAGCATCGGCCGAAACATTGATCTATCTACCATGTTTCCTTCTAGCGTTGGCAGAAAAATTTGCGAAGTGTAGCTGAAAACGACTATTCCTAGAACGGTTGGGAAAATATGAATGTCCATTGACCACCGAATAGCGCCGAAATTCCAACGTCCGATTTTTGTCAGACAGTAAAGAAGAATGATCGCATTGATAGCAATGTGCGAGATTGTGTTAAAAAAGCTGAGACGAGAAACAGCGCGTAGATTAGTCAGAAAAGTGCAGGAAAGCAGCAGCATTGACGAAAACATCATCCAGCCTGTCTTATCCATGGCAGCCGATGGGAACGATCCTTCCAGCAAATCTCCGCATAAAACCACGTAAAGAATATCAGTCATCAACAACTCGATAAGCTGCGCCACGTGAACGATTCTGCCACCATACCTTGCGCCCCAACACGCCTCCGCAATTTGAACGTAACTGTTGCGCACCCTTTCTCCGTTCTCATACAGGCACTCAATCAATATAAGACCAGTGTAGTAGCAGATATAAGCTACACCGACTAGAGCAAACAGTGCCCACCAACCTCCGTGCAACGTGGCGTACGGAAGACTGACCAAGAACATTCCCTAAAAACAAAAATTTACTGTTTCGTGATTAAAAAAGTGATTAATCGTCTCATATCAATTTGCCTGCCGTTTGTCGAGAAATAATTTTTTGGTAAAGTACTTGGATTAAAATTAGTTTCGCTATGAATGTAACATAATTTGATCTGCTTAGATATGTAATTGGACAAACAACCATATATGTCACTCAAAACAGTTCATTTTATACCTACACATACATACTCATAGTCTAATGCAATAAATTATTCTACCTGTATGGCATTTGTCACATTCCACCCCGCTTGCCATGGCCCGATTTGATTTTTCCCAGCCATCAGTTCACCCTCGGGTTCAAATGTTTCTATTTTTTTGAATTCGGACCCAGGTTGTGGTGGATAACCATCTTCGCCAGGAGGGGGCGGGTCGGGCATTGACTGGTAAGCATAATTGGGGTCTGGCTCCCCCTCGTCTAATTCATCACAAGCAGCAAACCCACAAGTTTCTTCTGTTTCTTTCGGGCCCCCTTTGGCAATTGTTGTAAGCTGGCCCGGTATATCGCCAACAAAATTTTTGATACCACGTAAATTGAACATTGTCTTAAGGGTATCAATCGATGGTAATCTAAAACAAGAAATATAGGTGTTATAACTCATAGCAAGCTTGCAATTATTAACACAATAAAAGGCATACCTATGCAAACCATTCAGAGGTTATGTTCTTTCATAAAAAAGCTATTTTTCAAAACCACTAGGAGCTCCTGTCAGAGTCTCGTTTGGCCTTGACCCTTTCATTCATAATGTTGCTTCAGAGTAGCAATTAGCACTAAATCTCATACAAAGGAAACCTGTCGGGTTTATGTTTCACAGAATCAATTACTTCACGAGAATGCCTTAGGTATCCGAGTGAAGCGAGCTGGTGGACGAATGGTTAGGCGTGACAGTCCTGCCACAAAGTTTTGTCGGGAAGCAGGCCCAGTCTGTGGCGGTGGATCAAAACCCACCCAAAGCTTGGACTTTGTGCAATTTAGAAAAATTCATGAAGGAAAGGATTAAAAATGCATCAAAACTGCCAAAAAAAACAAAAAGCCTTCAAAGGGTTTTTTGTGTAGTTTTTTTGACATATCGAAGTTCCGCACCGATTTCCACCCACTCGCACGAAAAATTTTCTTTCAAAAAATTAATTTCCTTACTTTGGCAGCTAATTTTAATTTAGCAAGCTGCACATGCACAGTTTCAAAGTCAGCATTTTTGAAAAGGACTAGTCTCATTTTATTTGTTACTGTCAACCCTATTACAGGGCAAACCACTCATTTTAGTCTCTTTCAGTTCTGACAAGCAATAGCTCATTTGAAAGGTTTCGATTCGAAACATATGAGACGATAAATTATTTTTTAATTTTGCACAGTGTAGACTTTGAGTTATGACGATTTTTGACTTTTCATGTACCTCGGACAACATATATCTCACTTTAAATACTATTTATTAAAAAAAAATTTAGTTAGATTTTTATTGTTGTTTTTTGTTGTTGCTGTTGTATACTGTTTCGCAATTTTATGTATGAACAAAATCGAAACCTGCGATTTGAAATCTGTGCCCTAATTGTTAAAACTTAATTATAAACCTTATTTTTTAAAGTTGCTTGGCTTAAGGAATGCTTTATTATTTTTCACTGAATCGCTTGTTTGACGATGCTTGCTCTAACTGTATTTTTCTGTTTGTCGGAAAAGGATGTACTTGTTTTTTTACTTTGATTTCCTGCGCATAGTTTGTTCATGGCAGAAAAATATTAGCAGATACTCAAATTTCAATTCATCACATCAAATCGACGACTAAGCAAATTTTGAATAAGCTTGCTTCTAAAACTGTAGATCAATTCCAAATATTGTCAGACAACAAGGAACAAGATGAAAACAATGGGAGAAAGATTTGATACCTAAAATGAAAATTCTACTTATGTATAAACTAGCTGTCAAATAACGAATCTTAATTTCATAACTCATAGCACGCAATACGGAGCAGGATAAAATGTGAAATCTAAAAACGTCCCATCTGTTAAAAGTGTGAGTGGCCAGTAATAATTCTTCCCCGACTAGTTCAAGCAATAGAAGCTCAAGTAAAAGCTTAATAAAATGTATTGCCTTGCTTAATGGGGTGAGGGGAAAGTTTGAGCAGACCCGCGCATTCATAAGCAAGAGAAAGTTTGAGCTAACAACTGAAGCATACTTTAATCCGCGGTTTTTCATTGTCCCAGAGCCGGGGGGAATAGAAAAATTCCGCTTCTTATCCTCCTATTCGCCTGAGTGCAGCCAGACTTAAACTAAAGACGCTGAATAGAATCATAGCACTTAAATTTTCCCAAATTATTCTCACGTAAGCCTGGAAAAGCAGCATCTACCTAATCCTGCCTCGCCTGATGACCAGTTTGCGACTGTCATTAGTATTATCTGGAAGGTCTAAAACTATGAAAACTAAGGCTGAAGGTAATATTAGATGATAAAGCAAGCACTAAATAGCAGCTAAAAACGTGCTGATGGCTGTTAACTCGATTCTGAAAATGCTGTTAAGATAGGACAAAATTGTTGGCGCAAACTCATGATAAGAGCATGTACTGAATGAATGAATGAATGAATGAATGAATATTTATTTCGCCGGTACAATAAGAGCATATTAGTAATAAACAGATTGATATAAAAAATAATCAGGCAGGTCCGGGCCGAGCCGTTTGTCCAGCTGCTAACGCCCGGCCATGTAAAAACGGAGTTAAATCAAAATTTAACAGTTTGGTCTTGAACGCAGAAACATTAGATGCACATACTACTGTGAAGCTAAGCGGTGAGCTTAAACAGGTCCGAGCAAAGAGGTGATCAGTCGCCTACCTGACTACGAGTTAGGGCAAGTGGAGACAAAGCGCAACGGAATAATGAATACGGTTTACTGGTCAAGACATACACAGGGATAGGGCATTGATGCAAAGACACACAGTAGGGACAGTATGAGGAACACAATGGGACGCAGCCTACCCACCCGACAGAAGGAACACAGACTACCTGGTCTGATCGTATCGAGGAACATTAGCTACAGATGCCGAGGGACTCACACGGAAGTACACTAGCAAAATAGATTGAGTGTGTTGCACTTGGTGATGCAACTTGAGTTATGTGTACTTTGTCATTCTTGACATCCCTCCCTCTCCCGAAATTTGGACCCCAAATTTGTTTCAAGATTTTAGTCCCGAGGGAGTTAATTTTGAGGGAAGTGACAAATTGGGAAATATATTCCATGATATATATATGCCACTGTTACATATATTGGTGAGGACAGCTACATAGTACAGGTATCGTAGGGAAGGTTGAAACCGTTCCACTCTATAGTATCCGTTCTAAGAGCCAGGAGGAGTTAGTATCCGAGATATTATAGGAGGGGGGGTAGCGGTAATACCGCTTGTTCGTAGCCCGTCATAGTCCCAAATGGATCCTGGTGTAAAGTGCCATATAAATGACTCGTACAAATCCCAGTCCCGAAAATCGTACATGGTTTATCCGGGCTAAATATAGGTATATAGAGATGGTAATAACTTTCTGTAATATATATACTCCTCCTTACTCTTATGGGATAAGGTAATAAGGTGTAATTTTCGTAGTGGCAAAATAGCTTTGTCTTATTTTTGGGGTTACGATACCGTACATGACATTACATACATTCATCTATAACATACATGCATCATAACACATACATACATCTATTAAAACTACATTCATACAACAATGCAACGTCTAAACTCACGCAT
>JASANF010005389.1:0-28852 GCA_030248245.1 Trissonchulus sp. WLG1_4
TCATGAATAGAGGAAGGGTAGTCCTCTGTGAAAGTGTTTTTACATTTAAGCTCGCATCTCTTAGTGCTGAGAAATGAGACTCCAAAATTCACCTCCCTTGAGAGAGCCATGTCGGTTCAAAAATGGGGGTCAAAATTTTTGACTCATAAAAAGTACCAACGAGACCCCGTTTGGATACCGCTTATATACGTTTGCCTACAGGGACTGTACTATACGCTGGCAAATTTTTAGACCTGTACCATATACCCAAGTTCCGGAACCGGGTGGGTTTTTTTTCCCCAAAAAATGGGGTGGGTTTTTTCCCGTCTGCTATAAATATACTACGGGCTAAAAATACACCTCCCTGCAAGATAAACCACAACACAGGGACGGACCGTGACCTCCAAAAAGGGGGTACGGCATAGGGACAGAACTACAGAAGTTTCGGTATTTTTCCGAGACCAATACCACGAAACCGAGACTATTGAGACCAAATAAAGATCGCAAAAACCAACACATTTTTTTTGCCATTTTTACCTATTGATTTGATGACTTTTTACAAGTATTTACGTAAAATTACACGACCAGGGTCAGACACCTTATGCATACATGTAACGGGGTCAAACTTTTTGGGGGCTTCTCTGGCCAAATTTTGGGGACCCTCACCCCAGATTGGCCAAAAATACCATAAATTTTTCAAAAATTTGTAAAACTTTCCCTAAAAAGTGTAATTTTTACTAAATTTTGTCCAAATTTTGGGGACCCTCCCCGCGGGCCCTCGATTTTTTGGGGGTCCCCCCCTCCCACCCTATACATGTATGAACTTTATAACTTCTTGAATACTATGAAGTTTTGATCTCTGTCTGAAAACTGAAGCAAATTGACCTTGTTCTCGCCAGAAAATAGCACTTTTGATACGATTTTGCTCGAATGTAGCTGAAAATTGCTCAGCTTTCATTTAAATTACCAATGTTCTGCCAATTTCTACACCAAAGATGGCAAGATAGAAAGGCTATTTGGCTTGAAATTTAGCCCATGCGTGCAGTGACGCTCTTTCATTCTTTGCCTCCGGCGTGTCCCCCCTTAGAGTGGGGCCCCTTAATCCCCTTGGAGCTGGGACTAAATATTAGTAGGGAGTAGGTAAATTCTTCCCTTCTCATCTCCTAGAAATATATATATATACATACATGTGTCCAACCGGGCTTAAAGTATTGACTCTCTTGAAATGCGTCCTATAATTATCTCAAGTTTACAGATGTGATAGTTTGTAATCTAATTGATTTCTAATATATGTATCTTTAGTATCCTATATGTTATTAAATTGAGGAATAACCTGCCTAGTTACGTAGTCGAGCCTACAAAGTACAAGCCTAAGTTCTTTCATGAAAATTTTAAAAAATGAAGATTTGAGTCAGTAACTTCAGTCAGTAAGTTAGTTTCTAAAAACGTAAACTAATTCGATCCCATCCGTGTTATTAATTACGATAAATATTGGTCTGGCACCAGGGTTGGCAGTCTCGGGTCTCGGCCTCGTAAAAAACCCGAGACTAGGCTGGTCTCGGTCTCGGTCTCAGTAGGAAAACCGAGACCTGCCATAGGATGGTCTCGGTATTTCAGATGAAGTTTTCAAAATTTTCCAAAATCACGAAGATTTTTTTCACAGTTTAAGTTTCCAAATAGAATGCCAAGCATGAAATAACTATCTGCTCAAAAATGTCAGTTCACCGGTAACTTTGGCTAACTTCACGTTCAAACTTTGTATATCAAGCTAGAATTTGTAACTAAGGTTTGATGTAGAATGGGTTGACTGAGTTAGCGATGTTGCATTTGTATGTAGAACCTCTCAAGCATATATAGGTACATATGTTAAACAGGAAAAATACTGACCATCATTAATCAAATAGCCTAGTGCTAAGTTCGTAGCTAATTTGTAACTAAACATTTCTTCCGCAACTTTACTAAGCGTGAATTGGGTGACAGTTTAATTGAATTTCTTGAGCCCCAACCTTTAAACACATGTTAAAACATCACGTATCTGAAAAACCTAGTCACAATCCAAGGCTTTTTAGGTTATGGAGTGGTTATGGCATCAAACCTTCCCCCCACCACATAACTGTGTCAGCGGGAGAAACTTTTCCGGTTCGTGATGATCCCTTATCAGAACTTCTGATAGTGGCACCACTGCACCAATACGAACGATTCTACGCTGGCACCTGAGTCAGACTGCCAAAGTGCCAATATACAATGCAATGCACTATAAAACGCCCTGTGGCATGCGAAGAAGTGTGCGAAACTTAAAAATAACCAAAAGTTGACAGAATAGCTGGAAAATAATGCTATGTATTCTCCGGCTGTCAATCACATACTCTCATGCATGCGGTCGTCACAGTGTTAAGTTTCTCGCAACTTCGCAAGTCATACACTCTGTCATACACTCATGCAACCTGTCCTAATGGTCATTTTTTTGTAACTTAATTACCAAATTTTCACGTTTCAAAATATCTCAAATTTTTACAATTGAAACTTGAAAAAAGGTCCGCCAAGGGCTGGTCTCGGTCTCGTAGGTCTCGTTTGGGTGGTCTCGGTTGCCTGGTCTCGGTCTCGGTTGCAAACCCGAGACTTGCCAACCCTGTCTGGCACTAGATTGCCGCAACCCCTTGGCTGATTTTTTTCCAACGACAACATGTTAGATGGTTTGTTTTCAAGTATATATTGTATTTCTGGATAGTATTAATGTAAGTGCCAATTCCTAAAATGGATTTAACGGATTAGATTAAAAATTTCTTTTGCCAATAACTCATGACATAGTTTATAAATTTATACGAAATTTGCGATAGCAATTATTTGTAGCACCTCCCGCTTGTGCACAAAATTTTTTAAGTCTACCTCAACATTGAGATAAGTTATTAGGCAAACAAATTTTAATCGAATCCGTTTAATCCATTTTAGGAATTGGCCCTTAGACTAACTTTTCGTTTTCAAACTTTCTTCTAACTTGTTAAACTGTTGGCGTGCGCAAATAAACTTTGTTTGTTTGTTTGGAATAAGAGTTTGTTTGGAATAAGAAAGTTGATAATAAGATGTTAATAAGAAAGAACTACTGACTGAAGTACGTATAATTTGACCATATTGTAATTTACGACATAATCGGGATATGTTATTCAATAAATCTAACAACCTCATAGATGAAAAAATTTATTAACAGAGTAATAGAAAGTCAATAAGAATAGATCTTAGACACAATTGGTAAATAATGTATTAGTAATATATGCACGTAAGGAACAACACAAGAGCCAAAGGCATCACAGAAGGATTAACAAAAAAGCAAAACAACACAACACAGTTTGTGAACTTTACCTAATAAGCTATTTTTTTTACGACTCCAACAGTCTTAATTTTTTTAAATAGTGTAAAAAGTGTAAAAAAAGGCTTCTTGTAAAAAAAAGGTGGGTTTGCTTTAAATGGAGAATACTTTGCCAAAATATGGGGGTGACAAGGGGACCCCATTGCAATCGCCGTATGCAAAAATAATATACATCGGTGACGATTTTGGTAAAACACGATTTGTCTGAAACAAACTAGATTTGGGTAAACATTAGTATTCAAATATCATTCACTTCTTCACTAGTAGTGGCCAAAATTCACCATTAACACTTTGAATTGATAATATTACCTAAGTTCAAGTTGGCATCTAAAGTGTGATCATTACTTAATAGTTAGTTGGACCATACGCCCAATCCAGCAAACGTTCTGTTCGGCTGTCACAAAACACAAGATCCACTTGAACATACCAACCAAGCAAATTTACTGCAGCTCAAAAAAAGTCAAAAGAAAATAAGTCACAAATGAATTAAACATTAAACTGAACTCAAACCTGAAATTTTAACAATAGCCTTTTTCATATTTATCAGAATCATCCTTAGTTATTGTTTTGTAACAATTTAATTATTCTTTCGGTTTTCGGTAGGGCATAGCACAATTATTATATAAGTGGAGACACACAATTATGATAAGTGCTGGCACAGAAACTGGCATTGTAGGTACGAATACGTATATACATTTGGCAATTGCAACTCACAAACAACGGAAGCCAGACCAATTGCAGACAAAACGGCGCACTAAAGTATGTAGTCACTCATGAACACGGCTATATAGCACGTCATGTACATAGCTCATAGACTATATGTTTTCACGGGAAACCAAAAAATCTGTCGTAGGCCTAACCTTGCTCTAAATGCTGGGACCGGTTTGATTCGGCCATCTGTTACCATTTTTTGGCGGGAAGCACGGGTCAAGTGCCAGCAAAATCAGCACTTCATGGCTGCTTTGTATATACCCCATCGATCCTCCGAGGAGGGTACGGGAAGTGGGTGTGACTGGTCATGACGGGCATAGTTTACTTTTATTCGGTTATTTGGCGTTTAAAAAAGAGAATTATTATATATATCTAATAGGTATTTTCACAGTTGCAAAAAACTTTTAAGCGCTAATCTGAGAATTGAAACAGACTTCTTTGACCGTAGATATAGAATAGTACAGAGCTCTTTACACGCACACAAACAGCATGTATTTCCCAAAATCATATACAAAATCAAATAATAGGTCGTCGATATTTACAACTGGAAAGTGTAAGACCAGGATTCCCAAAGGGTGAGTAACTTTGCGGCTGAGCTTCAAATAAAATTCCTTTCAAATAAACACGACACAAAATATCGTCTTGAAAAATTTCTGAATTTAGCTCAGCTAAGTCAACAAACACTTTTGTGAGTCCAAGTCTGTTAAAAAATAATCATTTGATTACAACTCTAAACCCTTATGAATAGATATGTAGTACATTAATTCCCAGAAAATAAAACAGTGCATAATATCATATTATCACGAGGATTACACAAAGCAAGGCGATGAATGTTACAATAGCAAACAAAAACTAGTCAAGTGGCTACAACGGGTTGCCGACTGTAATTGGAGGACCCTCTATTCCAGGCATTTGACCCTCTATTCTACTCAAGAGGCTCTCTATTCTAGGCAGTGGTGGGTGGAGCCTCTGTTCTTGATAGAAGACACTATATTTTCGGCAGAGGACCCTCTATTGTAGGCCAAGGACCCTCTACTTTATGGGTCCCCGAAACTCCCATTCAAAAATGGACTAGAGATTCATGTATAGGGCCTCAAACTACCCCAAAGAACATAAAAATCTCACTTTCGAAAATATGACCGCTTAGGCGGGTCCAGGGGGGTGGTAGGCAAAAACCTCGGACTCGGTTCAGGAGCTCAAATTACCCCTACGGACATCAAAATCTCAATTTCGAAAATTTGCCCCCAGAGGACCCCCTGAGGGGGTTTCCTGAGGGTCAATGGAGGGGTCCAGGGGGTCCTAGGCAAAAATGGACCTCGGATTCATGTTCAGGGGCCCAAGCCCAAATTACCACTGGAGGCATCAAAATCTAAATTGCGAAAATTTGCTCCTGAAAACCCCCCAGGGGCAGGGTTTTTTTTTGAAAATCCGAAGTGCGGATATTTTGCGGACGGCCAAATTTTTTTGCGGACGGATAAATTTTTCTGCGGACAGTCGACAAAATTCATGCATCTATGTCAGGATTTCTCTTTGTGCCAGGGTTTTTTCCAAAAAATTTTGTGTGCATAATTGTGCAAAATTTTAGTGTGCAAAATTTTACTTTTCTGAGCAAACTGTCAATGCGTTGTCTTCGCCTATATAGAAGCAAATATACGCGTTTTTATACCTCTAGAGGTATATACGTTTACGACCTTTTTTACCACAGTGAAGAAACAACGAAATACGGGGTAAAATGCATAAAATTGAGCTGATGAGCTTCACCAAAATAGTTGGCGTCCACACTATGAGTAACACCGACTCTTGAAAAATTGAAATTTTGTAAAAAATAAGTTGATTAATAATATGCAAAAGACCGCTTGTAAATTGATTTAGTAATTACTACAAAATAGAACATTGAAAAAAGCTGCGAAAACGTAACCACCACCTTAAATCAAATAAACTCATATCAGCGGGGGTCTGGGGGCGGCAGCCCCCAGAAAAACATGGAGATTTTTTAAATTTTTAGGTCAAATTTGGTCAACTGGAGACGTAACAGAATTTTTTCAGACAAGAAAATTAAAACAAGAGATGGGAACGTCATATCGAACAGTATATTACACAAGCAATTGCAGCATAATGTACTTTTGTAGACATGTATTGGCGTTGATGAAAGTTAATAAAAAGGAAGAGTTGGAGGGGTCTGGGGGCGGGAGCCCCCAGAAAAAAAATTGGAGAAAATTTTAATTTTTAGGCCAAATTTTGTCAATTGGAGACCTATCGGAAAATTTTTCCAGCCGACCATAAAAAACCAAAGGAGGATCCCTTCAGAGCGGTGAGCAGAATTTGAGCAAAATTTCAATTTTGGTGAGCAAAATTTCAAAATCTTGAGCATTTGCCCCGTATTTTGTCAAAAAAAACCCTGCTCTTGTAGACATGCAAATGCAGGATAATGTACTTGTGTATAAGCTGGACCCTTAAGTAAAATTTCAGTCGTAAAAAATTTGGACCGCCCCTGATATATAGTTGTGATGAATTAGAAGGTATATACAACCCTCGAAGGAAATTTTTTGAAATTTTAGTGTAAATTTGGTCAATTGGGGGCGTGCCGGAAAATTTTTTTTGGGAGTGGGATAAACCAAGGGGGGACCACAAGAAAAAATTTTTCCTTTTGAGGATTTTCGGGATGCGGACACATTGCGGACGGCTGAAAAAAATTGCGGACGATTAAAAAAAATTGCGGATGTCCGCACTGTGGTCCGCAAAAAAAAAACCTTGCCCAGGGGGGTACCTTGAGGGGGGTCTAGAGGGGTCCTAGGGAAAAATGGACCTTGTGATCAATTGGAGACATCTCGGAACTTCTTTCCGGCCGGCCATGACAACCAAGGGGGAGCCCTTGCTACTCTTACAGCAGTCAAAATGAGTATGGGTCTCTTAGAGAATTTACTTCCGGTTCAGCATCCGGCTAATTTTTGGATCAATCCGGCCGGAGCTGGGGGGGCCTAATCCGGACGATCGCTACAGCGCAGCCACCACTGACCCCCGCCCCGGTCATACATCACTCACTGTCACCAACCAGCCCGGGAATGGTGGCTGATCGAGCACTGGCTGGAATGCTGCATGCTCAGCTCAATCAAGTGCTGGGCCAGTTCCTTTATCGGATTATATAAATGGACTGGAAATATTTTAGTCCGAGGTTTTGGAATGGAAAATCGGGTTAAACGGACTAAACTAGTTAAAATAAGTCAGCGGCTCAATATTAGTCTGACCCCATTCCAAAACTTCCACTGGACTAAACGAATTTAACATGCACGCTTAACATTAGCGTGCATAGTTAAGTCCGTTTAGTCCAATTAAAAAGCAGCGCGCTAAAAGTTAAGTCTGTTTAATCCGGAGGTTTTGAAATAGCATTTTTCAGCATAATTTTTAAACCGTTTAGTCCGATTATAACTAACTTTTTAATCCGGTAAAGGAATAGGCCCTAAGACTCAATTTTTCACCAAATAAACCAGACCAAAACAATCAATTCGTTTCAAAAGTCATCATTTTTCTATTTGACAATTGACTGAGCTCTGAGCACTAGTGTTGGTGGAATGACTCAGTCCTTCTTCTTGAGGTAGCGTTTGCAGACAACGTCGTCGCAGCGCATCTCCAGCACCAGATAGTCCCCGTCGCGCGTGTAGCTGTAGGTCTCGGTGGCCTCCTCCTCCAGGCGAGTGTGCGACTCCAGCAGCTTGCCATTCTCCACCCAGAACTTGATCTAAACATCACACCCCCTTCCTAGCCAGCCAGCCAGAATGCAGCTTGTCGCAATTGCTGTCTGCGTGGGTATCACCAGTCGTGATACTTGTGAATGTGACTAATGCATTTTATAAAATTTCAAATTTTTATTAACTAGCGGTTATAAATATATACCTCACTGGCATATACATATCTTTTAAATTATCGGTAGTAATCACAGAATAGCTTTTAAACAATCGCTTAGCTAACGCTCAAATAAGAATGTCTCCATTTACCAAAAATCGACTGATCAGGTCTCTAGCAGCAAAGCACACCCACTCACTCACATGTACCCAGAAAATTGCCTGGAATATATACTGATTAAGATAATGGAGGTGTATAGCGAAGGTTTTGCGACAGACTCCTGACTTATGAGCCATGCAGTCCAGAATATACCTTATGCTCCTTTCCGTCGAAGCCCTCGGCCTGGAACTCCTGGCCCAGCCTGAAGGTCCAGCTGAGACTCTTGAAGGTGGCCATGTTGTCGAGCGTGTACCAGTCCCCCCCGCCCTCCGCCTCCCCTTCCCGGTCCGTGTCCGGCTCGCTCTCCGACGGCACGCCCCCTGCCCCTGCGTCTGTCCCTGCCCCCTCCCCCTTCCGCCCGAACCGCTTGCTCACCGACGCCAGACTCATCATTTTACGGGCGATCCATGGAACACCTAACAACACCACCACTAAACAGTCACAAGGCAGTCAACATGTGTGTGTGTGTGTGTGTGTACATATATACATTATTATAAAAATTCCCTTTCACCAAGGGCAGCAGTGTGGGTAGAATAGGAAAGTTGGCTGATCTTTAGCGGAAAAATGAATATGCAGATGATATAGCTGTTTTTGGATCCTCAGAACAGGGATGTCAGGATTTACTAAACCGAATTTCCAACACGTCTGCTATGCTGGGCCTACAGATCAAGCCTTCGAAAACGAAAGCTCTTTATTACCATCTGACGAACGAACCTCAACTATATGTTGGACAAGACCAGATTGAAATAGTTGATACTTTTACTTACCTGGGCTCTACTGTCAGCGGCTCTCAAGTGTCTGCCACCTGTGACATTATACACAGGATAGGAAAGGCCTCACTAACTCTGCAAAGGCTAAAGAAAGCTGTATTTGCCAGGCAGGACCTCTCCATCAAATTAAAGGTGAAAGTGTTCAATGCCGCTGTTATTTCTATCCTTCTATACGCGTCAGAGTCCTGGTCTTATACCAAAGTGGACCTAGCGAAACTTGAAGTCTTTCACATGCACGCTCTGCGCTGCATTTTGGGTCTAACGCTGCGAGATCACATTAGAAACACCGACATCCGTACCCGGTGTTGCGACCAACCAGGGTTTTTTTTTAGTCAAAAATGGCGTCATTTGCAGAAATGAAATTTAAAAATGACGTTCAGAAAATAAAAATGACGAAGCTTTGACGAAAGGTTTTGAGCAAATATTGACGCTGATTTGACCAAATTCGGCCTAAAAATTGAAAAAATCTCCAATTTTTTCTGGGGGCTGCCGCCCCCAGACCCCTGCAACTTAGTGGCTTACTCGTCTTCGTTATTCACTTTCGTCAAAGCCTCGGCGTGTGTACACGAGTACATTTATATACCTAGGAGCCGTGTCAAAAAGTGCACTATCTGATGTGACGTTCTGCTTCTGACGGGATTTGTATTTATATAATTAATTTCTCGGCTCGAAAAAATTTCTGATACGTCTTCATTTGACCAAGTTTGGCCTAAAAAGTGAAAAATTCTCCATTTTTGTTTTTGAGGGTTGTCGCTTTTAGACCCCGGCATTATTGTGGCTTAATGTTTTGGGTATTATGAGCTCAAAAATGTTAGCTCTGATGTTTTCGGTCGGCCAAAAATAGTATGATGTTCACACAATATGCTTTGTTATCTGCAAATTATTGTGTTAAATTCTGCGGTTTTGCTGGGCCAAAACGTTAGCATTGGCGAAAATTTTTGAGAGTCTGCTAAAACTTTTTTGGTCGTTTTAGCCAATTCGCTAAATGGTACTCGGCAGATAAAAGATAAATACCGATAAGAAATAAATAAGGAAGAAAATTTTTTTTATAACTCCAATTCACCAAATTATGTCCAAAATTAAAAAATTTCCTATGCTACCTTTCCTACCTGTCTCTTTATTGTTACAAAAAATCTAAAGGTCATGCCCTCTCCGAATTCTTTCTACTTTATTTGACCGAAATCTTCGGCACATACATAGACGTACAACGGGGTCTGGGGGTCAAGCTCCCCCTAGACTTGGGATTCCGGGACAAGCAAACCTTCCTCATAATTAAATTGTTGGTCGGACCAACCAACAATCGAGGAGCTTATTCGGCGTCGGCGTTTGCGCTGGCTTGGTCATGTCGCACGGATGCCAAATGATCGCCTGTGCAAATCCATTTGGCGACACTCCAAACCCACAATTGGCGATGTGTGAGAAATGCTGCCAAACGCACTTGGGACACACTAGTGCAAAAAGACTTAGATTGGTTGAGGGCTATCTACGGTTCCGTCCTCTGGAGCAACGCCTCAACGAGCATAATCGAAGATGCTGCATCCGATCGGGTTCAATGGCGACGTATCGTATGGGGACACGCTATAGCGGATGTTGATCCTGCTCTCCGGCGTTAAGTCAAGTAAGTCAAGTCAAGTCAGAATAGCAGTCGCCCTGCGACACGTTAGTGCTTTCTGCACCCTATTCGCGCCAATATTTAGGAAAAACATTTTTGACACTTACTCAGGATTTAGGTCAGGTTTATAGATTATAAAGTATTAGTACTGTATATACAGATATATACAGGTATTTCATTTAAATTTCTCCATGCGCAATCTATTTTTGTTTTGTATATAGACATCTTTTCCGAAAATTACGAATGAGTAATGGCGTATTCCAACTTAACATTGTCTTATTATTATATAGACATTAACTACTAATATTGAATACGAATCATAAAATGTTACAATACAACCGTATAACTCTAGTTAATACAAATAGAATTTATATATGCTTAAACAAGATTTACATACGTAACAATAAAAATGAATGGCGATCAATTGATTATTATATTATATTATATGGATGAACAATTATTTCTTCTGGACATTGCTTGCCTAGAAAATAACATCAAGAACTAATGAAGTACACGGCACTTTTCCGGCAACAGGCAGCTGATGATAATGGCTAAATAATTCGCGCGAATAGGGTGCAGAAAGCACTAATGTGTCGCAGGGCGACTGCTATTCTGACGCAACTCTTGTCCGCTTCATTTAGCAAGCTGAGTTTCCCTATTCGGCTGCCAAACTTGTCACGGGTGTTTGACAAGTAGTGTTGGGATTTTTTTCGAGACGTACCCGAACCCGAACCCGAACCCGAACCCGAACCATTTGTACCCGAACCACCCGAACCCGAACCCGAACTTTGGCCAAATGAAGTGCTTGATATTACACACTTACTATATTTGAATATAGAATGTCAAAAAAGTGTGGAGCAATAGAGTCAACAGCCTTTAGTGCAAGGAATAAATCTTTTAATACTTAACGTTGAATAAAGTGATTAGTCAGCAAAAAACCGACTAAGTTTCAAGCCGAATCAATTCATATTCAACTTTCACCGCTTTGTTTCGATTTTTTGAAAAATGAAACATGTAGGAGCATTTCATTGGGTTGTCTATGTACTTGTCTTCAAAAAGTTGAAATTTGCGCAAAAAATATTTTCCCTCAATAGCTTCAATAGATAAGGTTCATGAAACTTTATAAATTGCATCAGCGTTCAGAGATGCACGGGAGCAATGCGTGAGGTGAGGGGGGTGCGCGACGCTTGGCGGAGAGGGGGGTAGTCCTGCTTTTGTGTGATGCCCGGCAACAGTCGAAAAAATTTTGCACTTTTTCGATTTTTAAATTCATTTTTCTGGCACTTTTTTGACTGCAGCGCGAAAATTTTTGCGATTTTTCGATTTTTTACTCAATTTTGGTACACTTTTTGGCAATCAAAGGAGAGGGCGTTGAGCGGGGGCGCCAGGTGTCTGAGGAGAGGATGATCCCCATGAGGAAACCCCCGGACTTGACGTCCGGCTGATCCAGCCATTGGGGTTCGGTGCTTATCTCTTAGCTTGTCAAAGCCTGTTACCTACTGACATGCATGTGGTATATACCCATTTACCGACCCCGTGAGGATAGACTGCTGGGTCGGCAGGAAAACATGTGACCTTAATCTCTTCCTCAAGGGGATTTCGTTAACCTTGTGGCTGGGATTCGAACTGCCAACTTTTGAATTAACAGTTATTAGTTATTATTAACAGTTATTAACAATTAACAGTTTGAAATAACAGCCCAAACCAACAGGCTAAGAGGCAACGTAGATTAGGTATGAGTTTGTTTGAATTCCCTTGCAGATATTACGTTGCTAATACTGACAGATAGTGTCGACCTTGCGCTGGTTTAGGTTCTGGCCTTTTGACGATTTTTATTATTTACTATGTATATATATAATTGACCATTAACACAAATTGTACCAAACAGGCGAACTTTTCAGGTGTGGTGCAGATATAATATACAGTTTTGAGTTGAATAAATTGACAAATGAAATGGATACATAAATGGTTTGTATCATATACAATCCAACTTGGGTTATGTGATCAAACTACAAGCGATTGATCATTGATACTCGCTGTCACGATGCGCGATTGAGACGAAACACCAAAAATTTTCTGCATGTCCGCTGCATTTTAGTAACAATTTCTTTATATGTCTATGTCATATTGCCATTTTTGAAAGCTGGCGCTCAAAATTAATAGAAATAGAGATGAATAGAGATGAATAGAGTTCAGGCCTAGGGCTGATTTAGATTCACCTCAGCTTGAATTCGAACAATTTGAGAACACACCACACACGCTCACTAACACGTGTGCAGCCTTGCTGCGAGGACAGCAGCAAAAATGAAAATATTTGGGATTGTTTGAAAAATGTGAAGTTAGTTCTAGTACTTATTATACTAAAAATGTTTATGATCTTTGGATATTCTAAAAAAATCGGTATAAAAATTTTGTAATTCGGTCAGAAAATTTAGGTACCCGAACCACTTTTTGCGTCCCCGAACTGACTTGTACCCGAACCCGAACCCGAACCCGAACTGAAAAAATGACCCGAACCGTACCCGAACCCGAACCCGAACTTTCGTCCCAACACTAACACTATTGACAAGCTTATTAGCATTTTTCCGCTATAGATCAGCCAACTTTCCTGAAACTTTCCAAAATTCTCTGAAACGTCTCAAATAATGACGATTGTTCTACGGTGCCCAATGTCAAAAACTTGTGTAATATTTCCAGATTTGATAGCCGTTGGACTATCGCATGCCCACCAAATGTGTATATACTTTTTGATGTTTTGAGGTCCAGTCACGCTTCACAAAAACTTAGCGTTGTGTTTGAAAGAAATTTGCTAATATGTGTCGCTTTTGGCGCTAAAAGTGCAATAATTCCGCTTTTCTGGGTACGCGTCTGGCGATAGCCAAGTATAAAACGTAAACTAGCAAATTTACGATTTGCTCACCGTTCTGAAATTTTGCTCACAGTGAAAAATAAACCTGATCTGGGCTAACAACATGCGTAGACTTAATTGAATCAGTTTATATTTTTATTATTCAAAATGTCGTTCTGGCCCATACCCCGACAACCCTTACGAAACCTGATTTGGTTATGTTTCACCAAAATTTGGCATTTTTTGGATTATTTAGGCTTTAGCAGCTGCTTACCACTTAAATCCTAGAATGGTAGACACGGGCGGTGTTTGCCTACCGTTTCTATTGCAATAAGCGCTGTTTTGCTTTTAAATACTGAAAAAAATGGACAGAAGTCATTTCCGCCAAAACGGGTCCATTTTTGAAGAATCATCGTGAGTCACATGGGTGTCGGAGAAACTGTTTTTTATTCCATACTGCAGCCTAAGAGTTGAGAACGCGATGAAATTGAGTTTATACTCACTGCTAATAGAACAACCGAAAAAAGTTATATAGTGGTGCGGGGAAAAAACCTTATTTTCAACTTTTCGGGTCCTCCTGCGCTCCACATAAATCGGATCCATTAATGCTCGCGGCTGTTATAACGGCCATCTTTCGCCTAACTGTTGCACTAATAAAATGGATTCTAACTACACACGTTTCTGAGTAATAAGCCTCGAAACGTCCGGGGAAAAAAAACCCTATGCGGGGAAAAAAACCCTAATGCAGGGAAAAAAACCCTACCACTTTTTTCGGCTGTTCTATTACCAGTGAGTATAAACTCAATTCCATCGTGTTCTACAACTCTTAGGCTGCAGTATGGACTAAAAAAACCGTTTCTCCGACACCCATGTGACTCACAATAAATCTTCAAAAATCGACCCTTTTTGGCAGAAATGACTTCTGCCCAAATATGCATTTTTTTAGTATTTAAATGCATTAAAAATAGATTTTTGCACTTGTTATGTTAGAAACGGTGGCCAAACACCGCCCGCGTCTACCATTCTTGGATTTAGGTGGTACGCAGCAGCTAAAGCCTAAAAACTCCAAAAAATGCCAAATTTTGGTGAAACCTCACCAAAACAGGTTTCGTACGGTGCGTCGGGGTATGGGCCAAAACGACAAAAAACGACGTTTTGCGGCCGAATAAACGGTTTCAATGAAGTCTACACATGTTCTTACCCCAGATGAGTCAACTATTGTATCAACAATGGGTGAGTTTACCAAAAAATTGTCGCCAAACAAAACAGGGTTTTTTTTTCAAAATCGGGACTGTGTAAATGTTGTGTAAATTAAGAATTTGCTGTGTAAATTAAGGGTATGTTGTGTAAATTAAGGGTATGTTGTGTAAATTTTTGAAAGTGTGTATTTAGGCATTTTTTAGGTAAATTCTTTTTTGCACTTAAAAAACCAATATTTTGACTTTGCGATTTACGAAACTACGAAAATAAAAATTATGAAGAATGAGAATAGAGTGTACGCTGTGCACCCTAGTGCCGACTGCACCGGAAAAACGCCTTATACGCAGGTTTACACAGAGTTATACACTGTTTTACGCAGGTTTCATCAGCCAGATCCTACACATTTTTTAATAAAAGCTGCCGTGCAGCTTTGAAAGTACTTTGAAAGATCACATACATGACGTAACAGCACCAAAATTTTGGGTATATATATACCCTTCCCCCCCTGGTAGGGGACCTCCCTCCCCTGAATCAACCAGCCCTACTCTCCCAAGACTGACGCAATTTTTACATTTTTTTAGATAAAAGTTGGTAAAAATCGCTTAAACTTCATCAAAAATGGCCCATTTTAAGCGCCAGTTTTAAGAAGTCCGCAGAAACTGGAGATTTTTTGTTTTTGAGTCAAAAATAAGACTTATTTTCTTTATTACAAAGCGGTCACAGGCCGCAGTCGGCACTTGGAGATTTTTTGTATTTTTTACTACCAAAATAGGCAGTTTTATCAACTTTTGCGCGGAAATAGGGCTGTGTAAATCAGTGTGTATTTTTATTTTTTGTTGTGTAAATTAGGCGGCCGATGTGTAAATACACCCTATTTTACACAAAAAAAACCCTGAAACAAAATAGGGTTTTTTTCCCCGCAATAGGGTTTTTTCCCCGCACAAACTTTGAACTGGCGCAGGTAAACCACAACGTTTCTCACTGTTTTTGAGCTTCAGAAGTATAGAAAAAAGGTAACTCTCTTGAAAAGTGCAAACAACGTCGTTGGCCAAAAGTGGTTTTGTGAAAAATTATGACAAGTCAAAAATTTGGAAAATTTTGTCACTTTGGAATTTTTCAACATGCAAAATTTTGAAATTTTATAAAAAATGCTACAGGCCTCAAAACTGCACAGAAATTGGTGTGGTAAGTAAGTTTGGGATGCGCTTTCCACCTACATACTCAAAAAGGTCCTATGTCGTAAGGTTCGGCCAGGAAGCACTAGGGTTTTTTTTCCCGCAAAACGTGTAGGGTTTTTTTCCCCGCACCACTAAAGGGTTCTTTCCACGCATTAGGGATTTTTCCCCGCCTAGGGTTTTTCCCGGAGGTTTCGAAGCTTATTACTCAGAAATGTGAGTATATAGTGCGAATTCATTTTATTAGTGCAACAGTTCGGCAAAAGATGGCCGTTATAACAGCCGCGAGCATTAATGGATCCTACTTATGTGGAGCACAGGACCCGAAAATGCAGGACCCGCTCCACTATAAATGCATTCTTGGGGGCTGACGCCCCCAGGCCCCGCAATTGTGAGTCTAAACAAAGTGAGCAAAAAAAGTGGACAAGGCAAGACCCACCCTTTTCAAAATCTTGGCTACGCCCCTGATTGATAGTACTTGCCTCATAGGCAGGTTTTCTCAAGTTGCTGTCGGTCAATTTAGCATATATTATTTGTGGAAAACGTATGCTGTTATGTGTAAGTTTTTGCGTAGGGATTGGGCTGAGAAAATTTCGAGCACATTTCGGCTTTTTTGCGCGAATTTCCTCAAAACTAGACTTGCTTTTCCTTAACATTGAAACAAAGCGGGAAAGCTAAATGGGAATTGATGAAGCGTGAAACTTAGTCGACTATTTGCTAACGAATCACTTTATAATCGTTAAATAGTAAAAGTATTTTTGAACTAACTAACCACTGGCGGTTCCAGACTTCGATTTCGGGGGGGGGGGCGGAGGTCTGAAGAAATTTTTTGACTTTTTATAATAGCGTTTTTCAGCTTTACGCTAATTTGTTATAGCCGCAGTCATATCAAAACCAATGAATTGAGTCTGTTTGTAGTAAAAACCAGTGGTGTACCCAGGAAAAAATGGAAAATTTTTCAAATTTTAGGTTGAATTTGGTCAACTGGAGACGTATCAGAAATTTTTTTCGACAGGAAAATAAAACACACAATGGGAACGTCACATCAGACAGAAGACAGTATTACACAACTAAATGCAGCATAATGTACTCATATATACATGTATAGGCTTTGATAAAAGAAAAAAACAAGGAACAGTATATAAGCCACAGAGTTGCAGGGGTCTAGGCAGCTGCCCCCAGGAAAAAATTGGGGGAAAATTTTGATTTTTAGGCCAAATTTGGTCAACTGGGGCGCATTAGAAAAATTTTCCGGCCGGACCATAAAAACCAAAGGGGGGTCCCTTGTGTAAAATTTCAGTCGGGAGAAATTTCGGGGGGAGGGGGCGGCCGCCCCCCCGCCTGGGTCCCCCCTGTAACTAACGGTTTTTGACTCAATCGGTCCAAATTTTTTGACATATATTACATCTATATTCAAATTCAAATACAGTGAGTATATCTGTAATAGTGTATATAATGCAAGGTTTTTTTTGTGTCCAGAAGTGTGTCCAGACACAATTTTTTCTTGCGGGACACAATTTTTTCCTGCCGGACACAACTTAGACACACCTCTCGAGAAGCCCCTGACAATGCTTATGGTGATGATGTAGCTAGGTTTTCCGAAAAAAATTTCCGATACATCTCCAATTGACCAAATTTGGTCTAAAAATAACAAAATTTCCCCCAATTTTTTTCTGGGGGCTCCCGCCCCCACTCCCCTGTGACTTACTATTCCTTGTTATTATCTTTCATCACAGCCTATGCATGTCTACACAGTACACGAAAATATTGTGCTGCATTTAGTTGTGTAATACACTGTCTGGGCTGATGTTACCATCTTGTGTTTTATTTTCCTGTCGGAAAAATTTTCTGATACGTCTCCAGCTGACCAAATTCGGCCTAAAAATTGAAAAAAATCTCCATTTTTTCCTGGGTACACCACTGGATTTTACAACAGACTTAACTCATTGCCCTTGAAATGGCGGCGTAAAACTAAAAAACGCAATTATAAAAAGCGAAAAAATTTCTTCAGACCTCCGCCCCCCCCCGAAATTGAAGTCTGGGACCGCCAGTGCTGTATGTATATACATGAGTATATACATTATGCTGCATTTACACTGTAATGTGACGTTCGAAACTTCAAACCCGTTGCTTTTTCTAACACGGAGGGAAAAAGTTCCGATACGTTTCGTATTGACCATTACCCTGAAAATTGACAAGGTCTTCATTTTTTGGAAAAAAATTCCGATACATACATCTAATATTGGTTTCTAAGCGCAATTTTGCCCAAACATTACCGCAAGTGTTGCAAAAATTGCTTTTTCTATGTAAGCTTGTGCATAGAAACTTTAAAAAGCTCTGGCCTCTGTGGGCTGCGGCCCCCAGCCCCCGCAACCATTGTAGATGAATTCTGTGTTTTACTGACAAGTGCGGCTAAAAAACAATTGGCTCTGTAGTCTGTATATATATATATACCCACCGTTGCAAACTTTTGGGTAATGCCACTGCACATCTTACGTACTTTTCTGCATAAACAGCGAATAAGCAAAAATGGTTTGCATCAAGCATGGACACTTTGTAACAAATACTTGACTCCAGCCAAGGTTTTTTTGTGCAAAACCCGTGCAAATGTACTCTTTTTTAAAATTTTGCACACAAAATTAAAATTTTGCACAATATTGCACAGTATACCTGTCGAGCCTGTGATAAGCTCAGAATGCACTGTTTTTTAATGCAAAATCGAAAAAAATTTTTGGGAGCTGCCGCCCCCAGACCCCTGCGTCAACTCGTATCACTGCCGTTTGACGGTATGTCGGGTATTCTTTGTAGTATTACTATTGGCTGTTGTGTTTCAGTAGGTTAATGCAAATCTTGAAATTATTTTTATTTATATACCCGTTTCATTGAAAAAATTCCTGGATCTGCCACTGGTATGGCTTTAGGGCGTACCCAGGGGAGGGGGGTAGGGGGGAATTCATACCCCACGTAAATTTTTTCCCACTGAATTATCACACAAGAGTCCCCTCTGCGGTGTTTATTACCCGATCGAAAAAAATCTACGTATCTCTAGATATAAAAACACATATATTTGCTTTTATATAGGCAAAGAAAACGCATTTAGTTTGCACAAAAATATAAATTTTTGCACACAAAAATTAAAATTTTGCACAATATTATGCACGCAAAATTTAAAAAAAACCTGCTTGACTCGAACGGCCGAACTGACACCCAGACACACTCGACGCTTACGGGCAGTGTTTTTTTTTCGTCAAAAATTTTGCGTCGTCTGACGCACATGCCCACATTTTTTTGTGTCATTTTGAAAAAAAGTGCGCAGAGCGGTTATAATGCTATCTATGAGTTTTACGAGTTTTATACGAGTTTTAGGTGAAAATCACTTTATTATGGCAATGGCCGTCCTCAATCACGATTTTGGGATTTCAAAAAACTTTTCTGAAAAAATTTTCAATTCTACATTTAAAAAATTTGGGGGGAATGGCTTTTTGATTTTTTGCAATGGGTTAAAATGCACTATTTTCAATATTAACATAAAAATGTGAATTTATTGAAAATGGAAGACCATGTTCCCAGAAGTTGCAGGAGTCTGGGGGCGGCAGCCCCCAGGAAAAAAATTGGGAAAATTTTTAATTTGATTTTTAGTTTGATCAATTGGAAACGTATCGAAAAGTTTTTTCGACCAGGCAATAAAAGCGAGGACCTTTGTGTAAAAATTCTCTGCTTGAAAAAGTACAAAACGGGAACTGTAGTAGTTGCAGGGGTCTGGGGGCCGCAGCCCCCAGAAGCCAATTATCTGGTGTTTTTGACTTGACTCAGTTCCCCTGGAGACGGCATCTTTACGCCAAATTAGGTTGGCAGGAACTGAGCTATTAACACTGTAAACACGCAGCTAATTTCAGCAGATATATGTAATAGAATTCTCCTATTTCACATTTTGATACTAGCGCGGCAATCATCTAAATATCTATCGGCATTAATTGATGCTTTTATGACACTTGCTGGGTGCGGCATGGTTCGACACTTGTCCTAATTTGTTCTAATTGGCATTTGTTCTAATCATAATCTTAATCATAACTAATCATAATAGGTTGTAAACTGTCATTGAACCAGTTGTAGCTGTATATACAGATCAAGCTTTAAACGTTAGACACATTATAAAATTTTACAAATTTAATGGTTTCGACGCAATTTTGGAAAATTTTTCAAGATTTTCACGACTAAAATGCCATTTTTGGCACTTTGTGGCCAAATCAGCTATAACATCCTTCAGCCTCAGCCAAAAAAAAGTGGGTCACGGGACGCACATGGCCAAAAAAAAGTGCGAAATTTCGGAAAAAAAGTGCGGCGTTTCGCACTTTTTGACGCAAAAAAACACTGCTAACGGGACACAATTTTTTTCCGCCGGACACAACTTGGACACACCTTCCATTTTCAAAAAAAACCCTGATATAATGTCAACCATTTCATTTGGCCGAAGTTCAGGTTCGGGTACGTTTTTAAAAAAATCCGAACACTATACCTATACATACATGTATGACCAGGGGCGGTCATTTCTCCCGACAGAAATTTCACACAAGGGTCCCCCCTTTGGTTTTTATGGTCCGGCCGGAAAATTTTTCTGATGCGTCCACAATTGACCAAATTTAGCCTAAAAATCAAAAATTTCCCCCAATTTTTTTTCCTAGGAGCTGCCGCCCCCAGACCCCTGCAACCCTGTGGCTTACTATTCCTTGTTATTATCTTTCATCAAACTATCAAAGCCTATACATGTATACATGAGTACATTATGCTGCATTTGCATGTCTACACGAGTATATTATGCTGCATTAAGTTGTGTAATACACTGTCTTCTGTCTGATGTGACGTTCCCATTATGTGTTTTATTTTCCTGTCGGAAAAAAATTTCTGATACGTCTCCAGTTGACCAAATTCAACCTAAAAATTGAAAAATTCTCCATTTTTTCCTGGGTACACCACTGGTTTTTACTGCAAACAGACTCAATTCATTGCCCTTGATATGGCTGCGGCTATAACAAATTAGCGTAAAGCTGAAAAACGCTATTATAAAAAGTCAAAAAATTTATTCAGACCTACGCCCCCCCTCCTCGAAGTCGAAGTCTGGGACCGCCAGTGATGTATGAGAAGGGTTGGGGGAAAACTCCCCCCAAATCAAGGGGCCAGGGGTAAGGGTCCCGAAAATTTGAAGAAAATTTAGTAAAAAGACACTTTTTATAGAAAAATGTTACAAAATCTGGGGTATTTTTGGTCGCTCAGGAGTAATGGACCCCAAAATTTGGCGGGGCCCACCCCCCCCCCCCCCAAAAAAAAATTGTTTTGTTTTCTGCTATTGAGTAAATTATTTTTCATTTTTTCAAGTGTCAGCAGAACGTAGGTGGGATTTGCAAAAATGGGTTGAGCTCTCCACCCGGTGCCGGTACCCCGAACCTGTATCGATCGAACGGGATGCCTAATCCCCATTTCAATTGTGTATATACATGTACATCCCGAGCATAAGGTCATGATGCCGGTTTCACATACCTTTTTTTACCAAATACTGCTCAAAGTTTTCGCTTTTTTCCAAGACAAATGTGCCAATAAAATCGTCCATTGTCACTAAAACATAAGATATTAGGGATCGACCAGGATGTTTCATTTTTCAGTAAATTAAGCTGAGGTGAAGCCAATTTTGTGTCACAAAGAAATAAGATACCTCTGAACACTACTGTAGCGGGTGGGGAAAAACCACGACAGTTTCGGAACATGGGTACGTGGTAGAGGCATATACGCAATCTCTGTAGGGGTATATATCGTTTCTTATATAAAGGGGTATCGTTTCATATTTCTCAGCACTAACCAGTGGCGTAGCCTCCTCCCCCCCCCACACACACACAGGAAAATTATTTTAAGACAAAAACTTGATAGTAAAAAACTATTTTTTTCTGGATTTTTTCTAACTTTTTTTAGTTTAATTTTTTTCTAACTTACGATTTAGTTTTTTTCTGGTTTTTTCTGACTGTCAAAATACGAATACAAAATACTATATATACATATATAGGGTGCAGGTTCGGCGGGGGGGGAAAAATTCAAACGCATATTTTTTCAATGTAAAAACACGTTTTTATAGGTTTTCGGACGCGCTGAGTTCATTTTTAGCACTTTCCAAGCAAAAAAACGTAGATTTACTGCTTTTCGAAAAAATTCAAATTTTGTCGAAAATCATCATTTTTCGACATTCAGGGGCTAATTTTTGAAAATTTTCACCGATACAGTCGTAATATCAGTCCGAAGTTTGATAATCATAACGTAACTTATAATAATATATTTAATTCAGCTTTGTTTCCAAAATATTCTGCTCATTTATACCAAAAAATGTTAATTTTTTAAACTTATATAATAGGCGAACTATGCATCGTTAAACTGAGCTCACATATCAATTGTTATTGTTTCTTTTTGCATAGACAATAAATTAACTACATTTTCCGACACAAAATAGCATTTTTAGTTAAAAGGAGCAATTTTTAATAATGAAGAATACAATAAAATACGAATTCAAAACGTCCCTGTTGCTCAGCATCACGCTGGCGCTGACAGCCAATTTCGGTTCAAAAGCGCAGCTTTATTTATGATTCCACAGTAGCAAATATCCTTTCATTTGATGCAAGCAACTAAGACTAAGCCTTTTCTAACCCAAATACTAAGCCTGAGCCTAAGCACTAAGCCTCAGCCTAAGCCTAAGCCTAAGCCTAAGCCTGAGCTAAGCCTAAGCCTGAGCTAAGCCTAAGCCTAAGGCCTAATTTTAAGGGAAAAACCTGCTAATAAGCATAAAAAATAACTTAGCTGCACTAAAATACCCCCATCTGCTCCATATTTAAAAAAAATTCGCAGCTGTAGCCCGAAATTTGAACTGAACCCAACTAGTGCTGTAACGCTAGAATCAGCCTGGCCTGGGTAGCTTCAGAAAAAGTTTTGTAACTTTTCAAATCCTAAACCGATTTACAAAATTTTTTCAGCATTTAGTAGCTTAAAGGTTACCCTTTTAGTGATGGCAGCAGGTTTTTATTTAGCAGGTTAAAGAATTTCTGCCTAAATTCAATTTTGCGCAAAAAATTTCATGTAAAGTTTAATTTTTGGACAAAGTTTGATTTCCAGCTACAGCTTACATCCTACAAACTTCTAACCTAGCCTATTCGAAAGAGCGTTCAATTTTGACCTCCCCTAGGTTTGGGGGATATAGGGGGACTCCGGATCATTAGTCGAAAAAATGCCGTTTTTCCGACTTATTCCACCCCTAAGGGTTTTAACACCAATAATTTCAATCTAGATTTTTATTAAAAGGGGCGACAGCTATTTTGGGGGCTAGAGATCAGATTGGGGGCTTGGCTGACGATGGGGGTTCTATATTTTTATTAAAAGATGGGGTAGGAAGCGATTTATGGGCAAAAATAATTTTCCCCCCCCGCCGAACCTTGACCCATATATAGGGTTGCTAACTTACATGTAAAAAAGTCCGGACTTTTTTTACACCTACTTTTTTACACTGTAAAAAAGTGTAAATAAAGTGTTAAAAAGTGTAAAAAAACTGTAAAAAAGTGTAAAAAAGTATTTTATCGCCTAGAATGGTGTTTCCACGTTTTCTAAAGTGTTTGGGACCAGCTTAAAATTTGTGACCACCGATCGGTAACATGTTTTATTCATCTGTCGCTTGCTTATGTATTGTAGATAAGCTGTTTATGTTATGTATATAAAATCAAAAAGAAGGAGGAGTCCTATCTGGGGAAAACGCACCTCCATTTTTGCCCCTAAATTGAGCCAGTAGCTATCTTTTAACGCTAGACAGAAGCGTGTCTACAAAGCAGGGTTGGCAGTCTCGGTCTCGGTAGTAAAACCGAGACCTGCCATAGGGTTAGGGATGGAAGTCTCGGTCTTGGTCCCGGTCTCGGTCTCGGTCAAACAGTGAGATTCTGTCAATTTTTTCCGAAAACAACTTTACCGCGCTTGTTTAGTTTATCAGTAAGCACAGTACATACACAAAAATGTATATATGTTTATGATTAGGTTTCTTATTTCATATAATCTTTCAAGTCTATCTGTGTAATTATTATTATTTTTTATTCTTTAGTATTAGTGTTTGGCTGGTCAACTTTTTTTATGCCATTTGGTGGCTTCACATACTTGACTGTAATTTCCAATTAGTAGGAGTTTATTAGGAGTAATTACTAATCGTGAATATCCAAAATCATCAACTGGGAGAGAATAACTTACAAAAAAGTTACAAAAAAATTAAAAAAATGTTACAAAAAGATTTTAGTATTTTTTTACAAAAACTTGTTTTTTTAAACAGAATTCCGCCGATTTGGGGTTAAGGTGGTAGTTGCGTTTTCGAGGTTTTTGTGATTTCTATGTAAACTTTGCGCCACCAGTACTCAAGTTATAAGTGACGCCTGAGCATAAATTTTTGGGACAGCACTGTAAAGGTCAAAATCCCCAGGCATGTCTCTCACTTTTTCGAAATTTCACCTGTGGACATTTTTAGAGGGTTTTAATTACAAGAAAATATCTTAACTTTTCGGTGTGTTTGCTTTTCAGCTATTTTCTCAGTAAATTGACTAGTTATTAAAAAAGTGGGGGACATGCCTGGGGATTTTAAACATGTCAAAAACCTTACCAACTTTTAGCCCCAAAAGGTAATCGTATGATTCAGAGCTGTGGCGCAAACTTTTTGTAAAAAATTGTAACATTTTGGAAAGGACCTTTCTTTAGTCGCTTATACTGGAAACAAAATCACAGGTTAAATTTCAATACATGGCATACATTTAGAAATGATATTGTTCTACCTAATGCAAAAGACCGCTTGTGATTTGAATTTGTAAACGCTGAGCTATGGCCTTTCAAAAAAACACCTAAAAACGCAATTACCCCCTTAAATGCAGTTGGGGGGGGGGAAATAGTGGACCTATTTTTTTGAGTAGAGCACCTTGGGTGAAGCTTTTTTGCTTCAAGAACCCCTATTTTATTTTTTGGATTTTCTGAGATATGACCCCCCTAAATCTGAACCCTCAGTGACAGACGTTTTCGCAATTTTTTTCCGAAGTCCTTGTTGTTTCCGTTCTAATCGTGTCTAAATGGTGTCAGATTATTGTTTACAATTTTTTAGAATCAAAACAAAGGCTCTTTGACCGGGTTCCTGCCGAAAAATTGGCCAAATTCGCCAGAAACGTCCAATTTTTGACCGAATTCAAACTTGGCCTTAATTTAGGCTTGGGCTTAGGCTTAGGCTTAGGGCTTAGGCTTAGTATGGGGCTTAGGCTTGGGCTTAGTATCAGGCTTAGGCTTAGGCTTAGGTTCAGGCTTAGGCTTAGGCTCAGGCTTAGGCAATAAAAAAATCGAAATTTTCAGAAAAATCCTGCCAGCTTAGCCTAGAGAATCCTGCCAACTAAGCCTATACGATGCCTTAAAACATCATAGCGCACTCAAAACTTTCCAAAACGAAAGTTTATAGCCATTTTTGGCTTCGAACTTTGGCCTACGTTCACTTCCAAAAACACTGAAAATGCAATTTTCAAGGGGTCATAGCTCAGAAAATCTAAAATTGTGGATAGGGGTTCTATTACAAAAAATGCTTCCCTCAAGGTGCTCTACTCCAAAAAATAGGTCCACTATCCCCCCCCAACTGCACTTGATCCCCGATTTGTAGATATATATATACTGATCATCAATATTCACAATTGTCACCTGGGAAAAAAGTTACAAAAAAATTACAAAAAAGTTACAAAACGTTCCGCAAATATATGTTTTCAAAGGAAAATTACAAAAAAGTTACAAAAAAATTACAAACTTGCACTCAAGATTACAAAAAAATTACATAAAAATTACAAAAAAATTACAAAATTAGTAAAAAAAATGACAAAAAAGTTACAAAGAAATTACAAACTTGCACAGTGAAATTACAAAAATGTGACATAAAAATTACAAATTTATTACATATTGGTTTGCAATAAATTTGTAATTTTTTGTAATATGTTTGTAATCAGATTTTTTCCTGTGCCTTGTCATTCATATATAACGGTATTTTCATTGCTTTAAGGTGGCGCTCCTGAAATGTGACTTTTCAAAAAACGGCAGTTTGGGGCCAATTTTAGATACACAATAGCAAGCTGGTGTAAAAGTATGCCTGAATACAAAAAATGAAGTTGATTGATACAAATTAGCATTCACTGTAGACCAAACGTGAGTGGAATTTCGGCTTGCGATTTCTCTTCGCAAGTAAGTAGCTGTTGCACAATCAATAGCTCATTTTGCTCCCTTCAACGTGATCGAGCGGTCGCAAAAAGTCATTTTTGCTGAATATGATTGATATATCGAAAAACACTAAAATCGCGATTTTTGAAAAAAATAAATTTGACTAAATTTTTTAGATACTATCGATTTGCCAAAAATCAAATTTTGCGACCGCTCGAAGATGACAAGGTGCATTTATGTGCCAAATTTTAACTTTTTTCGTTGAGCCAATTTTTTAAAATCGCAAGCCGAAAATTTGCGTTTGTATTCACACGCACTATATTTCTGTCTCATGCAGAAAGTATTGCGTTAGTTCACAAAAAAATTATACCACACTCAATAAAACACCAAAAATTTTTAATTACGTTTCAGTAAAACACTACGGCTAGTGTTTTTCAGTCTTTCAAATTCATTACATACGTGTAAATGCACTGGCTTGTGAAGGCATTTCCGTGAAAATCTATTTTTCTTGACGAAATTTGCTCAAAAATGTTCAAAAAAATTTTTATGTGATATGTACATCAAATTGAAGGAAATTCACTTCTGATCAACTTTTTTTCTTACGATGCATGTTTATTTTTGTGCGTTTTCAAAATAATGGCCAAAACCCACATTTCAGGAGTGCCACCTTAAGGTGGTAGTGTCGCCAAAGCAGTTTTGCTCATAGGCTGCAAAATGAGAACTTTTTGCTTTGAAATTGAACGTTCACTGGGAAACTAGTGAAATGCCATATGGTGTCAAATAAATACAGCCAGACACTGTACTACCGATATCTACCAATATTTTTAACCAATCACCATTTGTGAGCCAGGCATCACACAATAGAGACATAAAAGTTCAAAAAATCAAGCCAGATATGAGATTGGCCAGCTTGTGAAGTACATGTAATGTTCTGCCGCACAAGTTTTTGCCACAAATAAGAAAAATGAAAAATGAAGGTTCGTTTTTCTTTTGATTTCAAAATAAGTGTCTAAATTTTTCACAATTTATCATTAATGCTTAAAGTACTTCACCGTTTACGCACAATTTCACAGTTCAAACAAGCATTACTCCACAACCACTCAAGCAATTTGCACTAAATTTTGTGTGCATAAACTAGAGCATATGTACTTTTACTTTGTGTAAAGTATCTAAACAAAAAGTTTTTTAATTGTGACGAAATTATCGAATGTGAATAGGTTTTCAAAACGTCATTTTTCCGACTTTGCGACTTCGCTGTTAAGGGGGTAGTGTCGCGAAAGCAGTTTTGCTCATAGGTTGCAAAAAGAGATCTTTTTGCTTTAAACTTGTACGTTCACTGAGAAACTAGTCCAATGCTATACTGTGTTAAATAAGTACTGCCAGACAGTAGACTACCAATATCTACCAACATCTTGAACCAATCACCGATTGTAAGCCAGACATCACACAATAAGGACATGAAAATTCAAAAAATTCAGCCAGATATCAGATTGGCCAGCTTGTGAAGCACACATAACGTGTCGACGCACAGTTTTTTGCCACAAACAAGAAAAAAGATAAATGAAGGTTCGTTTTTCTTTTGATTTTAAAATAAGCGTCTAAATTTTTCACAATTTATCATTATTGCTGTGAGTACTTCACTGTTTACGCACAGTTTCACAGTTCAAACAGGTATTACTCCGCAACCATTCAAGCAATTTGCACTAAATTTTGTGTGCATAAACTACAACATATGTCCTTTT
Source organism: Trissonchulus sp. WLG1_4 (assembly GCA_030248245.1). Lineage (NCBI taxonomy): Eukaryota > Metazoa > Nematoda > Enoplea > Enoplida > Ironidae > Trissonchulus > Trissonchulus sp. WLG1_4. Next base: position 27,637 of record JASANF010005389.1, read on the forward strand.
TGTCTATGTAAACAAACTAAACAAATTTGTTGGGTTGCCGACCAGTTGCGAAGCAAAGGCAACCCTTTTGTATCTGAAATGTCTGTTATTATTATTATTATTAATATTATTATTACAAGTCTAGTGGGTCTAGTTTAGACTAGTTAGACAAAATCAGGAAATGCCATCATGATTTTGATAACATTTGAAAATTTCACTTTTTTTAAATTTTGAGCATTAGAGCACCGACGGTGAGATTTGATCACACATGGTGTGATCTACGTAGTCAGTCAATTTTAGAAAGGGGTTTAAGGGGGCATAACTCTTGACACCGTAGTGGTACGGCAATAATTTTAGCATCATTTTTTAGCAAATTGTCTGAGCTTTAAAATGATGGGTGACATGACCTCGTGACGTAACGTTAAACGTGCGTCAAAAATTATTATTCAAAATTTTGACGTGTTTTTGGGTATTACGCCTCTATGTAACATATCATTTGAAAGTGCCAGAATTTGTCTTTCACGTGACCCTATTTTTATGATCCTACGACACTCATAGCGAAAGTTACGACCCTTTTTCTGATTAACCTAAAAAATAACTAACTACGAAGAGTGGTCTGTCGCGAAGGATTCGCGGAGTAAAAATAAATTTACGCCTTGGTTAAGAGATAATCACAGCATAGTGCAGTAATACGAAGCGTTGGCGTTTCTTTTACATCTTTAGATGTACCCGATAATAAGTACTGTGTTTTCAGTAGCATTGTATTAGACGTTGGTGGATGCAACAAAAAAATAACTCTGCTTTACGTGGCGTATAACTTGGGAACCAGTAGAGTAGATGCGAATTTAAAGGTAAACGTCTGGATAACAAGTATAGTACTTTCAAATTCTGGGTATCGTTAGTGGAGACTTCCATTATCATTATGATTAGGATAGTGTATATATATTAATTAATATTATTATGTAAATATTATTAATATTATTATTTTTCGTATGTCCATTTGTCTGTAAGCGTTTTTTTCTGAGTTAATGTTTTATGGATATGAACCAAACTTTGGTGGAAGGGTCCCCCCCCTTGAGTCAATTGTGCCGCCCACCTTGGTGACCCCCGTGACCCCTCGGGGGGCCGGGTCACATAACCTTCAAAGTGAGGAGGTCCTGAGGGGTCAAGTTTCGAAATTGAGATTTTGATGTTTCTGGGGGTAGTTTGAGCTGCTGAACACGAATCCGTGGTCCAT
>JASANF010005391.1:0-11977 GCA_030248245.1 Trissonchulus sp. WLG1_4
TATGTCCATCTACTTCGTTCAGTTACGTATCTTGCTGAAAGAGATGTTCTCATTTTGAAAGAAGGAAAGAAGGAAAATGAGGCGCCGTGAATCGAACCCGGGCCGCTTGCGTCGACGACAACAATTATAATCACTACACCACAACCCCTGATTCTCATAGGCTCTATTTCTCATTTATAAGATAAGTATTCATTTGTGAATATATATATATATATATATATATATATATATATATATATATATATATATATATATATATATATATATATATATATATATATATATATATATATATATATATATATATATATATATATATATATATATATATATATGTAAATATATAATATAATTAAATGTATTATACTATCCTTATTTTCATGAAAAACATAATAACGATCATTTTTTTGGAACGGCAAATGGCAAACTTTATTTTTGCACCACTAGATGCGCAACAAAATTTCATTGCACAGCTTTTTAATTTTTAAAAAAAAATTTCAATTAACGTTAGTTTTACGCGTTATCAACGCTTTAAAAATAATATCAGTCCATTTCAATTACTTTGAAAAAGATTTGATGCACTGCTAGCATCGTACTCACAAGTTCAATGTTTACATTGAGCAAGTACACGTGTACTTGTACAATGCAAACATTGAATTATAATACCAATCTAGTAGTGCATCAATTTTTCTCAAAAATTTTTCGCAATATTACATAAGACGAAGTCTCTTCACAAAAACTCACATGGAAAATTTTTCATATATATATATATATATATATATATATATATATATATATATATATATATATATATATATATATATATATATATATATATATATATATATATATATATATATATATATATATATATATATATATATATATGAAGATGTTTGTCTAAAATTATAAAATTATAAAGTTCTATTTCATCAGTTAAACTCATTGGGTGAAATTCTAGAAGGGTGATTGAGTTAGTCAGTGATTAAAAGAACAACGCGCGTGCAGAATGACATCAGGCAAGTAGTGATGTGAGCGCAAACTGAAACTGAAACTAGTTTCAGCTTGTACAGGTTTCAGTTTCAGCGCCTGAAACTTAAACTGAAACTGAAACGAAATCTATGTTGCAGCTGAAACCTCAGCTGAAACTGAAACTAATCTAGGGCTGAAACTGAAACTGAAACTTAAACTGAAACTAAAATCTGTCCAGAGCTGAATTAGCAGCTGAAACTAAAATGCCGCTGGAGCTGAAACTTAAACTGAAACTGAAACTGAAATTACGGGCAAGCTGAAACTGAAACGGAAACATAGTTTCAGTTCCAGGTCAAGTGATTTTCCGCCAATGCTGCTTTTCTTGCGTGTGTCTGAGTGAACAAGCACAAGTTGAAACTGAAACTGCAGTTTCAGTTTCAGCCTTAGGCAGTTTTAGTTTCAGCAGCCCCATCACACACATTATAATAGTCTCTAGTTTTTGGTGTGGCCGATTTTGTTAAAAATGGCAAGTTAAGTAATGTGCGAACATCAGTACAAAAACGTTTTGATTTGTTTCCAAAGTTATTTCAAATTTATTTTTTAACTCTTTATAAGAAAATACCCAGAAAATTATATGATACACTGCATGATGAACCTCCAAATATGGGGCTATAAAACTTAACCAGTTTATTTTAGTGACTGTATCTTTTAACTGTTTTTGAGAATTATAGATCCTTGTATTAGGTGGCAATATTTAATCGTACTGGCACAGTGCCACACAACGAAACTTATGCTTAAGGTAAACGTAAAAGTTGACTTGAATTCAACTGGGCTTCTGAACATCCAGACAGCCTTTACGGATACTTTCGGGCAATTTGTTACGGACATTCGGAGAATTGTGAATAAAACTACTCCTACTCGGCTCGGACGCGGACAGCCCTTACGAACAAGTATGAACCGGGCTCAAGTCTGACAGAAAATCCCTAAATGCGCCACTTACTTATTTCAGTGGCATGACTTCCGCGACTACTTGCTGTACTCTATTTCATGTATTAGTCAATTTTGAAAGTCTACCGTAAAAGTATATTTACCTAACAGTTTAGATTTAAATTTATTTGGGAATAACGCTGCACCAAATTGACTTTTTTTGAAAATTTAGGTATTCATGCCATGATTATGGAGGCATGCAACAAAGTGCGCAATTTAAGAGACGTAACAGTGAGGGTAGCCTTAGTGTTTTTGACCGGACTGAATTTTCGGCCGGCCGCCCGCCGGCCGAAAAAAGATAAAAGCCGGCCGGCCGGCTAAAACCAGCCGCCCAGCCGACCGGTCAAAATCGGCCGGCCGGTTAAAATCCACCGACTGACAAAATTAGGCCGGCATATATAACAATCCGGCAGGCTAAGTTATGCCAAAATGACCATATGGGATTTGGATAATTTGGTTTTGTCCGTAGATTCGGCCGCTCCGGCCGGCCGTCCGGCGGCTTTCACGGGCCGGCCAGGCCGGCGGCTTACGCGGCCGGTCACAAGCACTAGGTAGCCTACGCCGACGCATAGCAGTTGAACATATGTATGTATGTACTTTACATAGTCCAGGTTTATCAATGTAAGCTTGGGATTTAGTAGGGCTGCTCCGGCGACCGTCTAGAATAAGTAAAAATGTGTAGCTAACGCAAAATATAACAAAACTGAAACTGAAACTAAATGCTGTTGGAACTGAAACTGAAACTTGAACTGAAACTGAAACTAAATCAATCTCGGAGCTGAAACTTCAGCTGAACCTGAAACTAAAGCAGAGCTGAAACTTAAACTGAAACTGAAACTGAAACAAATTTGTTCCGGAGCTGAAACTACAGCTGAAACTGAAACGAAATTAGGAGCTGAAACTGATACTGAAACTGAAACTTAAACTGAAACTCACAAGGCAACTTTAACATCACTACAGGCAAGTCTATTCTCAGCATGCAGAATTCGTAATGACAAAACGTAATGAAAGAACGTTAGTCACTCGCTAATCACCCTTCTAGAATTCCACCCATTCAATTTAAAATTTTTTCACAATCCTGGGCTTGTAGCATTTGTACAATTATTGCAAAAAACTATATAATAACAATATAATATAATAACGAAACTATAGAATATAGTAACAATTTTTATACGCAAGCATAAAAACCATCAAAACTAACGTTTCGTGAAAGTATTTGCATGTCATGGTGTTACGACCATCGTATCGGCAATATATAGAGCCTGCTTTCATCCTAAAACATGTTAAAATAGTCGTTACGGCTGCATTAGGCATTTTATCAAAACTAATTTCACATGTAAAGCATGTTATGTCGTTTCAGTGCATCACTGCAACGTGTTATAATCACTTATGTTGCACATTGTTGCGGATCTCTAGGTGGTATGTGTAGTTGTCCGGCACGAGATATTGGCCGTAATTGGTGGATTGTGCCAGTAAAAAGTGGTGTTCTTCTTGCACGTGGTTGTCTCGTGTTAATTATTACAGTGCAAAGCAAGTGTCCTATCCTATCAATCTTTTTACGTGGCCGCCCCAGCGTCCGTGCATACTAAGTGCAGTTGATGCACTGACACTAAAAATGCATGTAATTCACGGTCAGTTTCAGTGCATCACTGAAACCTTCTACAGTAACCACACACACAAAGCCGCACACTCTTTGTGTCAAGTGTGGATCGCGTATATGTCTGGTTGTGCTGATGTGTGTGCATTTGTGCGCGCAGTGCTTGATTTAGTTTGGCCCGGTTTTAAAAAAGTGAGAATTTGTTAAGCGAGCTAGAAAATGCTTTATAATTTTGCGTTTAACGTTATGCTTCTTTTGATATTGTTACAACAAAAAGTTCATCATTGCTGGTTGTTTTGGCGTCTGAGGACCTCCCGAAGGGCTACCCTGAAAGAACCACAATGGACACAAGAACCACAATCCATGTGGGTCACGGACAAATGATCACCATTGGTTCGTGTTCAGTGGCCCAAATTACCACAAACAAGTGTTAGTAATAAAACTTACACCAAACTTGATAACAAAAGCGCTATCAAAATCGTAAACATCTTCAATTAACAACCTTCACCGAAATTGTAGCTGCTCGTATTTGTGACTAAAAAACAAACAACTGTATAGTCTGTATTCATGACACCGAATCTCTCCAATCTCGCCCACAGTCAATCTGTTCGTAAAAATTCCGCACTGTTTAGGATCTGAAAGTATTGGTAAAACGTTGGTATTAAAAAAAGTGTGCTGTTTTCAAAAGACTACTGTTGTGAATTTGTTTTACGTTTTACATTACGTTTAAAAAACCAAGCAGAATTTACTCACGCTGCTTTTCAAAAGGTCACAACTTTTTTTTCATTTATCATTATAGATAAATATTTATAAATAGAAATTGCTTTTTTCCTAAACGTTGTTTATCGTGTACGTACTAACTGTCCTAACATTGTATACGTTATTGTAGCTGTACAGCATTTGTTTCCTTATACTTTGTGTTCAGTTGTGCGTTTTTGTGTTGATTATTACTATACTATGTCTCTGACGGGATGTTATGCTTGGTCTTTTCTTTAATCAATCAATCAATCAATCATAGAGGTAATCAAGATGAAATAAGTAAGCTTTATGCAACAACATATTACACATAAAAGATTAAACTACTGTAAAGATGAACGAACACAGTAAAATTGTTATTCAATTTTCTAATGGAATATTAACAAGTAGGGCCCAAAAGGGGCAGAGTTCTTTTGTTGAGTGCAACATCAGTATGTTTCACCCTTAAGATTTCTAAAATTCAGCTTCGCCTATAGTGTGCATTCCCATGCATAGAAACTAATATAACCTGTTACATTTGCTTGATTTAGCTTCAGCGCTTAAATACATACTGATTTCACTGTAAAGATTAAAAAAAATTGCTAAAACCATGTAACAGTTTGTATTTGTGATTTTAGTACACTCTGCCGCTTATTGACAAAAATTTCAGTTCAAAACATATTGTGCAGGCAACAGTAAATAACAATTTTTTGTAAAAAGACGACAACTGTTGTCATCGAACCCACACAATAAACATTCCTCCACACTATCGCCTTTGACCACTCAACCGCATTGCTTCAATATGTCTTTATTTCTAATTGTTATCTGGAAGCAGGCGAATATGCTGAGAAAGCTCAATAAAAATTCTAAATTATAAGCATATTTTTATAATAAACCTGTGTTATCGTTCTATTTATTTATAGAATTGGAGGTTGGAAACTGTTTAGAAACAAACAATATTGTACAGACAGCCACGTGATTAACATGTGTATTCAATGTCCTTCAAAAGCGTGCTGTTAACAATTAGTTGATTTAAAATTGTGAAAAACGGCTTTTTCAAAAAAAGCAGTCAGCTCCCACACTGACTTTACGTGTTAATCATATTAGAATAACAGCATGCAGCAGCTACATTTACACTGCACTGAGGTGGTTTCAAAACAATAGTTCCTTCTCTAGAAGGAGCAAAAACAAGTAAACAACTTTTTGCCCGGAATCCTCAGCGGCCGTGCACACTTGATTCAGTCAATGCACTAAAACCAAAATTGCATGTAAATCAAGCTTGGTTTCAATGCATCGAACACTGACTGGCTGTACTGACATCAGACCAACAGCGGCTGACCATGTGTGATGTGTGTGTGCATGTGTTGTACCGTTATACGCACCCGCAACTGTATGTGTGTCCGCGTATATATAAGTGTAAGTTATAGCACGATGTAGCGTGCAGTCAGTAATTTATACGCACTGTAACGTGAAGCGCCAAGTGCATTAACGAGTTTATAACGCGGGCTTCACGTGTTAGTGCGAATAGTTGCTGAGTGCATGCTACAAAGTGATATAACGTACTTATATTATATCTGTTTTGAAATATACAGTACGATAAGTCAATAACTGACATGCACGCCTACAGCAGTGCAATAACTAATGCACGCTGTGAATCTAACAGCGTGCACTTAGTTATTGACGTGAGTTATTGCACTGTTTTTTTCAATACAGGTATGATATAAGAGGCTATTTATAATCATGGCACATTGCATGTGGAATGTAAATAACAATGAACGTCGCAGCGGAAAAGCGGAAAACTCCCGATTGCTGTACTAGTAATATTGTCGTAGAAGGATCCTAATAGTGCAAACTGAGTAGGTACTAGGTAGAGTTCGCAACCCGGTCTGTTTGACCTTGAATCATGTCCGGTCATTTTATGATCAATTGTTTGTGTGCAGGTCAATTTTGACAAATATTTTGGTAGTAAAACGCATAGATATTGACTTTAATTTCGATTTTTTCCGTTTACAAATTAGTTGTTCTGACTAGCTGTTCCAACTTCCAATTCCAAGTTTTCAGTATAAAAATAGTGAAGTTTAAGGACTGACTAGTAAAATTTACAAAGTGACAAGGCGCAAGTGACAAAGCACAAAGGCGCAAGTTTTCAAAATCAGTTTCACTCCTCGTCGTCAGTCGTATCGCGTCAGGTTTAGTTGGTTCAAATAAATTCGACCCGTTGCCAATTTGAGCACAACAGTATCAAGTGAAATTGATTCCGTATTGTACTGGTTTTAAAAATTTTGTGTTGACCGCGTTATTTTTTACCGATACAGTAAAATAATACTGACTGTCATCGTTTCAAAAAAGTTTACGCTCGTCAACAAAAGTGCCTGTTTTAAATTAAAAATGTCAAAATTTTAAGCAAAAACAAAAATGACTATAATTATTTAATGCCCATTATTTGATACGACAGGAGATTTGAAACCCTAGAATAGGACCCACACACCATATTGCGAGATTTTAAAATGAATTTTTTAATAACTAAAAATTTATGCAAGCAAATCTGTTTTAATTTGGTGTGTGTACTTGCCTGGTGGACGTCGACATGCTGGCAAAACTTCAGGCAAATCGGTTGCGTATTACCCTAGATATGAAAAATCGTCTCCCGCAAACTCGGATTTTTCCGTCTTTTCCCGGTCGCAAATCTCAAGAAATACACGTTGGCGGGGTACTTTCAATACTTTCAATTTTTTTGAATAACTGTGAAAAAGGTTAATTTGAGTTGCCGAACACGAATATATATAACGTCACTTTGACCAAAATTAATGTATATATTAATTCTTAACCCAAAATAATAAGGGCAGCAGTGTGGGTAGAATAGGAAAGTTAGCTGATCTATAGCGGAAAAATGCTAATAAGCTTATTAAACAGTCGGGACAAGTTTTGCAGCAGAATAGGGAAACTCAGCTTGCTAAATGAAGCGGACAAGAGTTGCGTCAGAATAGCAGTCGCCCTGCGACACGTTAGTGCTTTGTGCACCCTATTCGCGCGAATTAATCAGCCATTATCATCAGCTGCCTGTTGCCGCAAAAGTGCCGTGTATATACTTCATTGGTTTTCGATGTTATTTTTTAGATGTTCAGAAGAAATAATTGTTCATCCATAACATATTATCGATCGAAATTCATTTTTATTGTTACGTACATATGTAAATGTAGTTTAGGCTTATATAAATTCTACAGTTATTTGTATTAACTAGAGTTATACGGTTGTATCTATCTATGTATATATTTTATGTATTGTCACATTTTATGATTCGTATTGAATATTAGTAGTTGATGTCTATATAATAATAACAAGAGTACATAATAGCGTCTCACTCTATATAGAAGAAGAGTGAGACACTCTCCAGCCTGCCTGTGTTCTAGCAAAGGCAGATGCGCTGGTCGTTTTCAGGCTACATGTTGACATTCTGTGCAACATGTGACTGGCCAATTAGAAGCGAGCTCCTATTCTCTGATTGGCCAGACGCCTGTGCACGTGTCCAATCATAAAACGGGATATGGATAAAAGGTTAATAACTCATTATTCATTTATAGTCTGCTTGCAAAAACATTAAAAAAGGTTTGCAAATACCTTTGCGGATATTTTGGCAAACTTTCAGCGAAATTGATTGACAAACTTTTAAGAAATTGAGAAAAGTTTATATCTCACAAGTTTCTCAATCAATTTCGCTGAAAGTTTACCAAAATATCCCTAAAGGTATTTGGAAACCTTTTTTAATGTTTTTGCAAGCAGACAATGAATAAATAATGAGTTATTAAGCTTTCAACCCTATCTTAATGCTTATCAACACATCAGCGATTATATACTAAAGTGTGTTACGCATAGAATCTACACGCTGATTGGCCACCCACATGTTGCACAGAATGTCAACATGTAGCCTGAAAACGACCAGCGCATCTGCCTTTGCTAGAACACAGGCAGGCTGGAGAGTGTCTCACTCTTCTTCTATATAGAGTGAGACGCTATTATGTACTCTTGATAATAATAATACATTTCATTTTCGCTTTCGTTTTTGCTTCCGTTCAATTTAGTTTCGTTTTCGCTTTTTGCTTCGTTTTCGTTTTCGCTCGTTGTGTAATTTGGCAGCTGAGGCGGTCTCAGCTGTCAAGTTTATGGCGCTATGCTTCTTTAAAGTTTAGTATATTTACCTACGTAGCTGAGAATGAAAGCGGCAAACATGAATAGCAGAGCAATATCAGGGTAGCAGAAAGAGACAGGCGCTCTCATCCATTAAAAACTAATCAAATCAAGTGTCTAGGCTTACAACTTTTGGGTCGCAATAGAAATTATTTGAGTTTCGTGCATTTCGTTTTCGTTTTCGCTTTCGTTTTCGTTTTCGTTTCGTTTTAGTTCAATTTAGTTCAACTGAAATTAAAGCGTAGCTGTAATAGAATGTTAAGTAGGAATACGCCGTTACATATTTGTAATTTTCGGGAAAGATGTCTATACAAAACGAAAATAGATTGCGCATGGAGAAATTTAGTTGAAATACCTGTATATTACATATCTGTAGAAGATTAATACTTTATAAATATAATCTACACACCTGACCTAAGTCCTGAGTGCTAGTAAGTGTCAAAAAACTGTTTTTCCTAATTATTCGCGCGAATAGGGTGCAGAAAGCACTGACGTGTCGCAGGGCGACTGCTATTCTGACGCAACTCTTGTCCGCTTCATTTAGCAAGCTGAGTTTCCCTATTCTGCTGCAAAACTTGTCCCGACTGTTTAATAAGCTTATTAGCATTTTTCCGCTATAGATCAGCTAACTTTCCTATTCTACCCACACTGCTGCCCTTGGTGAAAGGGCATTTTTATAATAATTTGATACGACAGGAGATTTGATTTTTTTATTGAGTCTAGCGTCTAACTTTTGGACGTCTTACGGTGGAGGAAACCCATTAACTGACGATTAGCTTGAACCTATTTAGCTCTGGCTTAAATACCTTAAGTCTTTTGCACCAATGAAGATGAACTCAGTTGGCGCTTAAGATTTAGTTGAAAACTGAGGATTAGCTACAATTTAGTTGAGATTTAACTAAATGTATTTAACTGGAGTTTACTTCCAGCTTAGACTTAAGTTAATCCAATTTGGTGCATTAGAATTTGAAATTTTAGATTTTTTTAATTTGAAACATTAGAACTTTGGGTTTCGTTACACAACACATCGAGTTGTGCTGTGTAACGAAGCGACATTAGCAGTACTGCGAAGTGTGAAAAGACTATGGGTACGGTCAAACTAATTGCCTTTTGCATACGCGTGTGCGTATATTCAGCTTTGGCCAGCTCAATTTGTATTGTTGCGCTGCCAAATAAAGGCTGTTTTGCGTTGTGCTCTTGCCGGTACTGTTCACGCGCGTCAAGCGCGTCATTGGAGGTCTCATTGAGAGGTACAGTACAAGCAAGAGTACATAATAGGAAGAGTATGACACTCTTCCTATTATGCCTAGCAGCGCGCGTCCAATGCGCAGCGCGAAATAGGCCTTTTATGTACGGTTTTGAGGGGGGGGTACCCCCCCCTCAACTGAAGACCCCGTACCCAACTGAGGGGGGGGTACCCCCCCTCAACTCAGCACCCCGTCTTCAGTTGAGGGGGGGTACCCCCCCCCTCATTTCAAGACACTGACAAAGTCTTTGCGCTACCCCCCCCATCAGTTCAGTACCCCGTCTTCAGTTGAGGGGGGGTACCCCCCCCCCACAGTTCAGCACAACAAACAAATTCAATGACAGTGTCTGGAAATGAGGGGGGGGTACCCCCCACAACAGTAGACGGGGTGATGAGTTGAGGGGGGGTACCCCCCCCCCTCAGTTGAGCACGGGGTCTTCAGTTGAGGGGGGGGTACCCCCCCCTCAAAACCGTACATAAACGGGCTATTTCGCGCTGCGCATTGGACGCACGCCCGTAGGCATAATAGGAAGAGTGTCATACTCTTCCTATTATGTACTCTTGGTACAAGTAAGGCAAAGAAAACAAAAATGGCGACAACCTTTCAAGACTGCATGCACCCTCGAGTCTAGACAAATCTGCTCAAGTGCAATTAGAAGCCATTAACATTGCCACAGTGACGCACGAAAATATCCGTGAGTCACAGAGGAAGGATAAATACCTAGCTCTATTAATCAGACTTCTGGAAACCGGTGAGCTCTCATTGGATCCGGAAGCAGTCAGACAAATGCTGGCTCGAGCCGATATTTTCAGACTCGAACACGGAAAATTACAAGTGGCTATTCCTCTCGTATTAAGGCATGAAATCATGAACTCTAGTCATGCTTCGCCCGTCGGGCACCTGGCTGTTCGTCGAACATATGAAAATGAAGCACCGTTTCTTTTGGCCACAAATGCGTGCATGCAATTGAATTTTGCCGTGCATGTAACTCCGATTTTGAGTTTCAAGAATTAAACATTAACTATTAAGAAAAAAGACAGATAGAAAGCATTCATTTCAATCGTGACTCAGCAAACATTTCAGCCAACAAACGTTTAAGTCATATCATCACCATTATCATCATCGCAGTTCTTTTTTGCTAATTTATTTTCAAAATTCGTTACGATAACCCAAAAATTAAATATGTAATCTATATAATATATTATAGAATCTACATATTTATTCAGTGTTTTCTTTGTGGAGATATAATTTCTTCATGAGTATAATACTAGAGCATTCAAACATTCCAACGTTGTGGCTCGTAATCAGTTAGCCAGGCGACTGTCATCTCTGAAAAAACAAAGAACTGTTTTGTCTGAAAAATAGTCTGAACCTCTCCCTTTCACTTCATGTTTCTGCAAGAATGAACGAATTTATGTTTACTGCCTTGAAGAATTTTGCAAAATACGATTCTTTGAAATATTGGTACAAGTACGACCTCGCGATTGTTTTGCTGTGTAAAATACTGGCTTACATGTACAATCTGCCCATGTAGTTGGGTTTCCACTTGGTATTATAATAGTCATAACTTCCACCCTGTTGCATGCATATATTATAATAAAATGTGTCCTCAATATTGCGACGCTGATGAGCAAGAATTCGATTCAAGCACGACTGGTTGATTGTTATCCATGGTGCAATGCCATAGTCGCAATTTCGTTGTGGCGAACTCATGTGGTGCTAAACACAATCAGCTCGAAACAAGGTCATTTGAATCATGGCCTAGATTCTTCCATTTAGTTTCCTGTTGTGCCACAGCGCAACAGGTAGGTTCGTTCTGCAATGCAATGATTTGTGTGCTGTAGTGCAAAGTCCGCTTTGTGAAGGAGGCCGTAGGTTTTACTGGACTTTTGATGCATTGCGTCTGCGTTCACTGTGCAAGTCACTGCTGAAGACTGTGTGTTTACGGGGCGGCCTCAGCCGCCGCGTATACCTATACTATATTGCAAAAGCTCTATTTGCACGTAACACGTCCTAAAATACGTTATTTGAGTGTGCGTGTGTGTTCATCGTGTGTGATAATCTTCCATCTCAGCGGATAGTGGGTTTATTTAGACAAAGTAGAATACACAGGATAGTGTAGTAATTATACGTATACTAATTACCATGCAGGCATTATGATATGCAGGGTAACTTTGCGTGTCTGTCATGTGCAGAAAAGTTTTGCACACAGTGGGTTGTGTAATATGACGAAACCCCTTGCAACAATGCTTCC
>JASANF010005393.1:0-11735 GCA_030248245.1 Trissonchulus sp. WLG1_4
CCCTCCCGGGCTCCCGGCCTCCCCTCTGGTCGACCAAAAATACCGTAAATTTTGTGAAAATTTCGCAAAAAACTGCCATTTTTTCTAAACTTTGCCCAAATTTTGGGGACGCTCCCCCCCGACCCCTCAGTTTTTTATTTGGGGGGGGGTTGTCCCCCCACCCCCCACCCCTCATACATGTATGTGGCGGAGTGACTCATAGATTGTAGACCTAAGGTTCGCAAAACGTATCCTACGGAAAATCTCGCTCAGCAGGAAACTAAAATCAGATGCTTCTGCTGTCTCAGCAGTCTATCTGCACGGGGTCAGCACACGTTTGGTAACAACGTAAGCTAACAGCAGTGTCTGATGTGCACTGTTCCCCCGAAATCATCGCAAGCTTAGAATTGAAGTTGCGCTTAAATTTACGCGGTGGTAGCCGTTTGGTAATATTTGCGACTATAAAATTTATCAGGAACGGAAATGGTCGACAAAAATGGCCAAAGGGAATTCGAAATTGTGGGAGTGATTTTCTATAAAATGTTGAGCCTAGCCTAAGGCTCAGTATATATCAGATTTGAGGAAAAGGGAGGGGTGTGAAGGCTTGACGGATCGCGCATGTGCTTTTACGTATGTAAGTATATACAGCAGGACAGCGTTACAGTTTGTGTGTGTGTGTGTGTGTGTGTGTGTGTGTGTGTGTGTGTGTGTGTGTGTGTGTGTGTGTGTGTGTGTGTGTGTGTGTGTGTGTGTGTGTGTGTGTGTGTGTACTCAATGTAGAGAACTGTAGCAGCGTCTTGGTGCAGTGTAATGTGAGCTTCAGCCGATATTGAAGTGCACTGTACGCGGGAATATTGGGTTGGCCTAGCCTCATTTTCTCTGGAGTGTTTATATTTAGTATTGTGATTTTGTTGTTTGTGTTTTGATAAGCTGATTACGAAGCGGTCTGCGTGCGTGTGGGCACAGCTGTGCGCACAGGGTGGATTTTTGATAGGGTTTGATTTTTTTGTGACGATAGCCGTGTTTTGTTTTTGGGCTCAATTGTATATATTGTCTATGGGCCTATTCCTTTACCGGATTAAAGGGTCAATTATAATCGGACTAAACGGTTTAAAAATTATGCTTAAAAATGCCATTCCAAAACCTCCGGATTAAACGGACTTAACTTTTTGTGCGCTGCTTTTTAATTGGACCAAACGGACTTGACTATGCACGCTAATGTTAAGCATGCATGGTAAATCCGTTTAGTCCAGTTGTAGTTTTGGAGCGGGGTCAGACTAAAATTAAGCCACTGACTTATTTTAACTCTTTTAGTCCGTTTAGTGCGATTTGTCATTCCAAAACTTCGGACTAAAACAAGTCCAGTCCGTTTAATCCGGTAAAGGAATAGGCCCTATGTGTGGGTAGGTGTGTGAAGAGTATTCTTGTCGTTAGATTAATTGTTAAGATTGAATTATGATTTTGCTACCCTCACAGAAACTTTTAGCTCTATCCCAGTCTTGAAGTCTTAAAGGCGATATATATACTGAATCGACGCTTTTCTCCAGAATATATATACAACCAGTGCTTCTTTATGATCATTTTTCGAAAGCTGCCTATGCCGTGATTTAGGCCAGATTCACATGGCCACGGCCGCATGCATAAGTATATATGTACAAGCAGAACGCCTAAGCAATCAAAACAAATTTGGCTGAAGGCCCCCCCAAAGTTTTAACCCAGTTACATGTCTCGGCCTAACATACCATTTATGTTTAACGTGATCAAGTTGATAGCGGGTGCCTGCTTTAAAGCGATTAGCAGTTTTAACCAATACCTGTCGATGTCTGTCTCATTCGGCTGAAACTGCCACAGCAGTCTCATCTGGATGAATCACCAACTCATCCAAATGACAGTTTTAGCCACCATTAATATGGCTGCAATTTCGGTCGGGCACTGTAACAGAGTTCAAATATCCCAACATGCGTATAAGTGTAGTATAATAATTTATTTTTATTGTTTTTCTAAATTTCCGTGGGGGGTTGGGTAGGTCGTGGGTGGCGGAAGCCATCTAAAATGTGCGCACTTCGGGTGAGGTCCTGGGGTGGGAAATTATTACCCTCGTTCATCCCCAATATATAGTATATACATTCTTACGTAATTTACGTGTGTGAAATATATGTATTTGCTTTGGTTGTTTATACGTGAGCGTACAATGCTGCAAGACTGTTATGTGTAATGCTGTAATACGCCTGTATTGCACTAGAGGATATTGATTTTGGCGAGGTTATTGTTAGTAGTAAAATTGCAAATGCGATTATAGTGTGCTATTTCCAGTGACTCAGTTTTGTCAACAGTATATACAGTTTTCTCACGCGTGTATATATATACATATATATTGTGCTGGCCCATGGCACTGCATTGTCCAGTGAATTTCAGTTTTTAGTATTTTTTAAATGCATTTCTGCACTGGTAGCATAAAAAAGAAATGTAGTTTTGTATTGATACATAAAGTTTAATTCAAAAATTGTATTGTATATGTATTTGAAGTATAACTTCATTATATGTTTTCTTTTGTATACAGTTGTTGAAATGGTCCAAATCATTCTATTTTTGGGAAAAGTCCATGTTGCTCAGTCGTGAATGTGTATATTATATATATATATATATATGCCCCTGCTACTTCATAATTGCAGCTTTCTTTGACTGCCAACTTTTTTCTAGGAGGAATTCTGCGTGCGGGGGGGGGGGGGGGGTGGAAGCGGGGGTGTCTTATGCCAAAAAGGACGATTTTCGGGTTCATACATGGGCAAGGTCACATGAGTTGGCCTACACCAAATTTTCTCGTGCGTGGGTCCTTTAAGAGGTCCCCGTCCACAGTACATGGTTAGTTCCGGGGAGTTTGCTCCTGCGAGATTTGTAATTTTGGAACAAGACACACCCTCAAGTTGAACCCATCGGGCAAGCCCCTCCTCCAAAAAAATGCTGAAAATTTTGACTTTTAGGTCCAATTTGGTCAATTGGAGACGTATTGAAAAGTAAAACAAAAAGGGCAACGTCAAATCAGACAGTGTATTACACAAGTAAATGCAGTATATATAATGTACACTCGTGTACTCATATATAGGCTTTGGTAAAAGATAATGACAAATGGATATATAGTAATTTTGCGTACCTGCCAAATTACTTCCATCTACCTCCCTCCATATTATTTCAGAGTACTTGCAATTTCCTCCCTGGTGACCTTTAGTGTAGTGTACATACGGTTGGTTTGTGACACATGCATACAGACCATACCAACAGACACACTTAGTGACCTAGCTGACTATTTCAGCAGTCTATACCATTGCTGCCACGAGTAATTGAATTTATTGAAGAATTATCTAATTAACAGCAAGTTAACATGTAAAGAAAAACTAGCAAAACTAGCATTTTTATGCTGACTGATAAACAGTTCTGGTACCAAACGAAGTCTTTTCATGTTTATGTACGTATAAATTTGACAGCCAAAATTGAAATTTTGACTGAATTTTAACGTTCAATTTTTCAGCCCACAGTTTATGTTTTAAGTTCCAGTTTAATAAGTTTAACCGTACCGCGAAAACTGTTATCATAATTAAAACTATTACAAAAAACTAATGTCCCAAAAATGTCAAATCTAAAGGCGAGTATGCCCCCCCCTGCCCACCCAAATGTATGTACAACAATACGTTACTAATCTTTCTTGCCAAAAAGAACCGTCTACAGCAGTTGAGTACAGACCAACAAAGATCACGGAAAGGTCACTAGGGAGGAATATGCAAGTACTTTCCAATATTATTGAGGGAGGTAAATAGAAGTAATTTGGCAGGTACAAATAATAATTTTCCATGACAAATAATAGCAACTCACAAAGTTGCAGGGGTCTGGGGGCGGCAGCGACTGAGACGCTATTATGTACGCTTGCTGATATCGAATGTTGACTATTTCCCATTCTGGTCAGTAAATAGTGACCCCATTCTGGTCAGTAAATAGTGATAACATTCGGTTCAATAGAGAATAGAATAGCTGTTTTTTTGTAATAGCGAAATTTTTTTCGAATATATACTGCTGCTGTCAAACAACTTTACTTTACTTTACTCAAACTTTACCGTTGCTGTTTACTTACGGAGTCAGTCAATACGTTCCCGCTGCCAGCGTGGGTCTTACTTGCGGACTCAGTCAATACGGGCCCGCTGCCAGCGTGGGTCTTACTTGCGGACTCAGTCAATACGGGCCCGCTGCCAGCGTGGGTCTTACTTATATACGGAATCAGATCAGTCACTTCAGTCACTTTGCATCATTTCGGTCACTTACTCTGCGTGGGTCACTTACTCAGTTATTGCGCTTTGCCCACCCTCGTCCCCTGCGTGGGTCCCTTACTAACGTTTGCGTGGGTGCGTGGGTCCAGCCTACACCAGTGTAGGCTGGGTGTAGGCGTTGCCCATGCGTGTTCGGGTTCGTAGCGGACTTAAGACTTGGGGGGGAATTGATGTGGAATCAGCTCAAGGGGAGCAATGTTCATACGCCCATGTTTTCAGGTGCCCATCCTGGTAAGTGGTAAAGATAAAAAGTAAAGGTAACCCGCGGATAGATAACTATCCTTTGGCGTGTCCACCCTCAAGTGCGGTGCTCATCTCCGATATATACAGTGCCCTGGAGCCTCAGGGGTACCACTTCAAGAGTGACTACATCCGTGGAGGGAGGCCCAGCCCCTCAAGGCATAATGCCCTACACTATCGTGTGGGGGGGTAATTTTAGGGTGACTGACTCTTAAGTTATAGTACTTTTTGATTGTGGTTATTAGCCCCTACATTAGCAGGCAAATTTCAGAATGCGTGCATATTCTCGGAAATTCGGAATGCTTTATATATATATATATATATAAATTTGAAATGTATGTTTTTTCTTATTCTTGCAAAACTCGTTCTGTAATTTTAACAAGCGAAATGACGGTTCTTCATTTTTTAGCCTTACAGCCGTGCTCTATTTTACTGGGCGAGGAGTAGTATATTCATCATAATGCATATATACGTACTGTTAAGTGTACGTACCTTTAGTTCGTGCAAAACTATGCGCATAAGCGTACAAACTGCAGAATTATAAAACTAAGCCTAAGCCTCAGCTTAAACTAAGCTTGAGTGAAAGTAAGCTTAAGCCTAAATCCAAACCTGAGCCTAAATTTGGGTATTTTAAAAAACGCACACTCACAGAAGAAGGAAACCCAACTGTTAACTGTTTATATACTTGTAATAATTTTAGAGATGCTGCTATTACTCCACCGTGAAAACCGCTAAGATTAAAATGCTTTTTGATCTGGAAACTGTAGTCAGAATTGTGCGAATTAATTATACATTATATATTAATTAATAGTTTTGATAATGGGACGCTCCCAGATTCGCCGGGTGTGCCTGAAAAAGGGCTCGGGTGGCTTCGGTTTCAATTTGGCCGGGGAATATCCCTGTGTTCTGAGCGCAGTGCGGGATCAGTCGGTGGCGGCGAAATCGGGACTGAAGGCGGGCGATCAGCTGATCTGCATCAACGGGCTCGATGTCAGCCAGTGCCCTCACAAACACATCGTCCACAGGATTTCGCACTCCGGCCAGATTCTGGAAATGGTGCTTCTGAGCAATTCTGCCGACCAATCCGACTCGGACGATGACAAGGGAAGCCAATCAGAGGAGTCGGATTCGGCGTCCGATTTTTGCGACCATCTGCGACCGTTGCAGAACCAGAGCGGATCCCGGAGCTGTCGTCTGGGCGGCAGCAAAAGCTCGGCTAGTCTCCGGGCCCGCCGGAAACGACATCGCCGGCCGGGCCCGTTGTCCGCACCCCGTAGCCGGTCGACTCGAGTGCTGTCGGCTCGAAGCGCCATCTGGGGCCCGGGCGGGCGCATGAGTCGCAGCAGCAGCGAACCCCACTGCAGTCAGTCGCTTATCGTTCACCCGGGGGACCCCCTGGGACCACCTGTCCGCACATCGGATAGCTCCTGCAGCAGGGACAGCGAACAGGCTCTGGCTGCCAGCCCGCCCCCCTCTCCCGAGCACAACATGATGATTCTGAGAGCTGTGGTCGTGTTTCTGGGAACGGTGCCCGTCTCGGGTATGTTTCATCTCATAATAGGGGAATTGGGAGCAATTCCTGAAATGGATTAACTGGATTGCATTTAAATTTGTCTTTTGTCGATAACTCATGAGTCTGTGGCTGGAATTCAGAACTTAACACTAACACTAAAGTTTCCCTTACAAGTTAGTGAAACACTAGAATTTCAGCTTGAAAAAATGTTAGTATTTCGAGGCTAATTTTAAGTGTTTGACTAATTATTAGGTAAACTTTAGTGTTAGTGGAAATGTGGAAAATAGCTTGTGAATTCTGGTGATTGTCCATGAATGTAATCATAATTTTATATTTAAAATATTTATAACATTTCCTGCTGGCGCACAAAATTTTGTAAACTTATCTCAACGTTTAGATGAGTTATTGAGGAAGCAAATTTAAATTTATTCCGTTTACTCCATTATAGGAATTGACCTTAATTAAAACTGCTTTGAATAAATAAATGTTTATTATTTTTCCAGAATGACGTTTTAACAACTGTTTTATTGTACTATGTCTCTGCTGTTAAATTTAAAATTTTGACCCCAATTTTACCGATAAATTTTACCTAATAGAGTTCGCAACGGGTCGAAGTTTTTCGACCGGACCCTACCCGAGATAGATTCCAACCCGACCCGATTTTTCGTATAGCTGCTATCCAAACTCTCAAACTCGAACACAAAATTCTTAGTTAATTTTTCGTATCAGTTTTTTGTGATATGTATATATATATATATATATTAGTTTAGGTTATATATATATATATATATATATATATATATATATATATATATATATATATATATATATATATATATATATATATATATATATATATATATATATATATATATATATATATATATATATATATCAGGGATCGACCGGAGTTCCGGTATTTTAAAAGTACCGGAACCACTATTTCTTTGACGAAGGATTTTGCTTTTAATTTTGTGTTGTTCGTCCATGAAAATTTTCCGATAGGCCTCCAACTGACCACAATTGGCCTAAAAATCAAAATTTTCTTCAGATTTTGTTCTGGCGAGCCTCTTGCGACTCTGTAGCTAGTTTAGTCTTCGTCTTGTTTATTATTCTCTTTCATCAAAGCTCATGCGTTCAACATATTGTGTGCTGTCCGCGTATATATATAAATATTGCATACTTATACATGTACATATACTTTAAATACAAATACAAAATACAATACAAATTTAAATATACACTAGCTTAATACATTGTTATCGTTTGTGCTTTATTGTCTTAAAATGGATATTGTAATATTTATAGTACTAGTACTAGGACTACATACAAATAGCTTTTGATTTTTTATTCTAGCATTCTTATGTTATTCTTTATATATATATATATATATAATATATATATATATACATATATATATATATATATATATATATATATATATATATATATATATATATATATATATATATATATATATATATATATATATATATATTGTGAAACAGGCACATCAACACGAGAGGGGGCGACGGTACAGAAGCCCCCCGCACCCCCCAATTTTCTCCAAGTCAGGGTTTTTTTTGGGTCCACGAGTGGGTCCTGCCAGGCTCAAGTTCTCTTAACTGGACCCAGCAAAAATTAACCTGACCCAAGCCAGTGTCAACAAGGGTCCCCCCCTTTGGCACAATATATACAGGCTCATATAGGCTTATCGAATCTCAAGTCTAGTAGTCATTCTGCCACGAGAATAGCTTGAGAAAATGGTCAAAACGGCAAAATTTATCGTCAAAATCGAGGATTCATACTCAAAAATTTGGACCCGAACTGACCCGCTCAACCCGTTGGTCGGGAAATCAACCCGACCTGAGCAGATCTGACCCGACCCGACCCGATTGCGAACTCTATTACCTTATAATGATTTGCCAAAAACTGACCCGACGGTTAGGGGGCTTTAACTCACAAAAACGCGAAAGTGTGAGTTTTACAAGAATATTAATTTGTTTCACGTTTTTTTTGTTTATTTATTGCGTTTTGGTTTGGTCATTTTTACGCGTTTTACAGCCATCAGAATCATATTTTGAGCTTCAGCCTATTTTTTTTCTGCAACGAAACGAAGGGGTTGCCGTCCCTTGCCCAGACCCCCATCTATATGTGTGGTCTCCGACAGCTGACAGCAGGGGCTTTATATACAGCTCAAAGGGTTTGCATCAGCTTTACAAGTCTTACGATTGTAACAATTATATATTGCAAGTTCAAAATGCAGGGATTCGTAATGAGTTGCCCGGAGCCGGACCATACATGTAACGGGGTCAAAATTTTGGGGGGGGACTCTCGGGCCGAATTCTGGGGCCCTTCCCCCCCTGATCGACCAAAAATACAGTAAATTTTGCGAAATTTTGTAAAATTTTCCAAAAAAAGTGGCATTTTTACTAAATTTTGCCCGAATTTTGAGGATCCTCCCCCCGGCCCCTCGATTTTGGCCCCCCATCTTCCCCATACATGTACGGCCCGGACCCTCGATTAGGGGTGGGATCCCCCATCCCCACCTCATACATGGAATGGTGTCTATTCTGGTTTATTCTGCTTCAGGACCGTACAAGAGCAAGCAGCAGCTGATTCGTCACTGTCTGGGCGTGCTGACAGAACGGGGGGTGCGGGCGCCCACAGTGCTGCTAGAGGTGCGGGCGGGGGCTGTGGTGGTACGCCGGCGAGCCCAGTCCTGTCTCGTTTGCATCCCCACCCCCTCCGTCCAGTTTGTGCGAACCTGTCGCCAGAATCCCCAATACTTTGCCATCGCTACGAGCAGCGGCGCTCGCGACAGTTCCACCTCCGAGACCGAGAGCTCCCTGTCGGCCCACAATGCGGCCTGGAGCGGCCTAGCCTCGCATACGGTCTGCCACCTGTTTGCCGTGGACCCCCGCCTACATTTGCACAGTTTGCACTACCACTACAGCCGACGGTTCGGCATCAAGTGCACCCGTGACTCTGAGACCAGCATGTGTCTGGAATTCCCCTACATCGCCACCCCCGTGCTTTGTGCCCTTTCGCTGGCTACCCGGGCCGGCACGGGCACGGCTAGACCCCCGGGGTACGTCAGCAGCAATAGTGATAGCGGCATAGGGGGGCGCGAAGACTGGGGATCGCCCCGGGCGCACTCACGGGCCCCCTCCTGTGGCCAGAAACCCAGATTGCAGCGCATCAACGAGACCCGCGGGACTCCGAGCGGCAAGTGTCTCTCCGTTGGATCGCTGGGCCGGCATTCGGGACTGAAAGATCGAGTCAGATTCGCCGACGATCTGGTGCAGCTCTGCCACACGCCACCACCATCACTGGGCGAGGTATGGTCATAACAGAGACGACCAGATTGCGGGCACAGCTCGGCCCGCCACAGGACACCCGGAGACCGGGGGGGAGAAACCACGCTACACATTTGTTGATCATGATGGTAGCTAAGGGCCAATTCCTAAAATAGATTAAACGGATTAGATTAAAATTTGTTTGCCTAATAACTTATCTCGATGTTGAAGTGGACTTTAAAAATTTTGTGTATAAGCTACAAATAGTTGCTATCGCAAATTTTATATGAATTTATAAACGATGTCATGAGTTATTGGCAAAACAAATTTTCATTTAATGCGTTTAATCCATTTTAGGAATTGGCCCTTGGATGAAAACGGGTCAGTGGAATCACAGCCGATCCAATCCGTTTAATCCATTTTAGGAATTGGCCCTTGGATGAAAACGGGTCAGTGGAATCACAGCCGATCCAATCCGTGTCCGTTTTTGAGGGACTTTTTTCATGCGTTCGACACGAATCAGTGTATAGATAGGGTTAAAAAATGTATGCACAAAAAATCAATGCAAAAACGTGTAGTAGTGGAAAACTTAATCGTTTGTTTATTTGTTGATTCCGTGTAACTGTTTTGAATTACAGGAAGACATGGCAATAGTTTTAGAAAATGGTTTCTATTTAGCTGGTTTTCCCAATTTTAGTTGAAATTTTCGCTGGAAAAATTGACCTGGCGTGATTTTGCCAAAAAATTTTCTAGTCGTGGGACCTCCACCCGACCTGTTTTCATCTCTGGCTGCTAGTAATATGTCAGTATTTTATTTTCATAACTCCAAAGTGTATTATAAGTTATAACAGGACCTTTGCGCACAGTGCACTATTGCATAGGTCGGGCGGGTCGGCTCTAAAAAATCATTTGACCCTTTGTGATGTCTACTTGAGGCTGCGAAATACTTATAACTGTCAAGAATTGCAAAACAAAAACGTGTATAATATATAGTTTTTTCAGTTATTTACCCACACTCCGGAATAAATTAGAAAATTGCTGAACTGATTCAACTGATTTTGATTAGCTTGGTGTCAGTGGCCTCTTTATTTGACTTTAGGACTTCAAAAATATAGAATTTTAGAAAAATTTAAAAACTAAAAAAAATGTATTTTTAAAAATAAAGATTTTCGCACTCCTTGTCCTGATCAAAAATTTTGTTTCCAGAAAAATCCTGCAAACTCATAGGGTTCTGGCATTTTTGGTTTTTTAAAGTGGGGGGGGGGGGGCGGGGGCCCCGCCCCCCCCCCCCCAGTAGAGGATGCCGGGGGTTGAAATTTTCAAACAATTAGAAAATTTTCGAAAAGCGGAATTTTTAACAGTCTCAGTGTAAATGTCCAATTCTGGCCATTTCTGATGTAATCTCGTGTTCAGGGCTTCGCAAAGTTTGAGCTAGACCAGAAGGGAGGGGCCATGCTTAAAGCTTCCTTGGCCCGTCTTTTGGGGACTCAGCCCTGACGCCTCAGCCAACCACCACACCCATGCACGAATGGACTTAAGAAATTCAGTTGCTAAGTTGTGCATTGCTGGGTGACTGTTATCTTTAATTTTAGAAGTCCCTTGGCGCAGCTATTCTATATACCTGGAGTGTGCAGGCCTTGGCTCTTTCTACATATCACTTAGGCTGGCTCCTACTGGAACTGGACTGTGCTGAGCCTGTAGTCTGTTTGAGGGGGGCTGATGAGGTTTCTTATGCAACTTACTTTCGGTGGCGATTTGAACCTCAGGGTGGGGAGGGGCACATGTGATAAGTAAAAATATTAATAGGTTATCTGATTTGCTTTGGGATTTGCACACATTACAGCGCCTGTGAAGGCCAAGCTTGGTTATAAGAATTTAAACCTAAATTGTTGCCAGTTTCAGAGTTCTGACTGGGGACTAATTTTTTTGGCCAGTGTGGCCGAGATGGTTTCGGTGTTCGGTTTCTGATCTGAAGCTTGCAGGATCAGATCCCAGGCTTGCTTCAGGGTTATACATTACATAGTCTCCTTGAGCAAGAGGTTTAGGGCCACATTGCTCTATCCCAACCCAGCAGTCCATCCTCATCTGGTCGAGTAGAATATAATTGGTACGCTCCGGCGCTTTCACTCCCCTCGAATTTCTTCTGAGGAGTGTGAAAATGTACGCAAGAGTACCCCATTAGTTTTTTGCAATCCAGCAAAAAATTTTGCTCAAGAAAAAATTTACAAAATATGAAGAGGTCTTACCACCTCACAATTACATCTTGGATAGGCCCCTGACCATTCAATAGCCTAATGACATATCTCAGCCATTGGGCACTTTGCAGCACTCAGCAGTGAGGCCAAACGCAATGTGACTGAAATTAGAATTAGCTCAAAAAAAGAGCAA